>BRDA01060706.1:0-19478 GCA_036984385.1 Crenuchus spilurus
TGACATTTTAGGGGAAGCTGAGCTTCCCTTGCAGTCTTAGAGCAATCGCCTCTGATATATATATATATATATATATATATATATATATATATATAATATGTATGTGTATATATAATATGTATGTGTATATATAATATGTATGTGTATATATGTGTGCGTGTGTGTGTGTGTGTATATATATATATGTAATATAGCAGTGACATTTTTATAGCAACACATACTTTTACTTCACAAGAAAATTCATGATTCTTGCCATTTGAAGACTATGGTCAAACCCTCAAATGCTGCTGATCCAGATATTTGATCTTCTATGGTAGAACGGTGAGGCAGGACAATGTCACTGCTTTTTAGCTCATTTTTGGTGTCTCCTACAAGTTGTTGATAGTGAGTTTATAGGCTATAGTGCAGCTGTTTACTCTCCACCAGAGGTTTAGCACATTTTGTTCAAGACATCATAGTACATAAGAATATCAAGGATACACATAGTATCCATGGATACAGCAGCAGTTGATGATGTTATAGTGTTGACAGGGGTAGAAATAAAACTTTTCTTCAGAACTAAGTGTACGTATGTACTGTCATGGAAAATGTTTGGTTTAATGGATGACTCAGTGGTGGACTGTCAATCTTTTCTGATTTGTCTTCTGGCCTAAATAAGCAAAAGTCCAAGTTCCCAATATGCCCCTAGAATGACCCCAAAGTTTTGAGCGGTAGTGTTATGTGCTTTTTTCTCCCATAATATAGCAGCTTTAAAAATCAAGGAAGCAGAACACAATAGTCTTAAATTGTCCAGGCATCTGAATACTGTGAACCCTCTGTCCCTGCCCCGCCTTGTTCTTGTCATGTGCTCATTTGTTTACATTTCCCCATATGCTGTTCTGTCAGTTTGAGGTTCTGTTTACGTTTTCCACATGCCTCGTCCATGTCATTTCTTGTTTAATCCACAGCCCTGCTGTCTCATTTGTGTCAGATTACGTTCTCCATAAAAAGCCTTCCCAGTGTTTCAGTTCTTGTCTGTCATTATATGTCTTCAGGTCATTGTAGTGTGAACCACGTTATGAATGTCTACCAGGTCATGTTTATTTCAAGTCATAGCAACAGTCACACAGTCGGTTCAATAAAAGTCTCATTTCCGGATCCCAGCTGTATTCGGACTCCTCCTACCCCAGCGTTTCTGACAACCACTGTCACTGGTTAATTTTTTAGAAACCTTGTAGCTGTGCTGAGAATTGAACATTAACCAAACTGGGGCTTTGTGTGAAATTCTTTTCTTCATGCTCTTCATCTGTTCTCCTCCATCCTCCTCTTTCTGGTGATCAGATTTGGCTCAGGTGGTCTGCTTACAGTTTTATTAAAGCCTGGGGACAGTTGAGTTCAAACCTTAATAAAGAATATTGCCACTCAAGAGTGTGCTTATGATTGTGTAAATTAGAAAAGAACTTTTCAAATCAACCCATGCAGAGCTATCTGCATCTCATTTTGATATTCTGTACAGCTGAGACAGCAATCCAAGCCAAAAGTGGTGCAGGATATCAGACGTGTAAACCAGTGGTCACTTCAGAGAAAGTCAAAAAAACAGATCCAATTCCACTTCTTTACTAAAGTTTGTTCTTTTATCAGAATAATTATAACCATGAAAATATAGTTACTCCAGTTTGCTCTGGACTGTTGCTTCAAAAGTTCTTAGAAGCTTTGTAGAACCACAATTCTTAAACAGTCCCATCCTTCCTGCAAACCCTTCTTAAGGTGTGCATCAGTAAAGAGTTTCATTTCAAAATTCTCCACAGATTCTCTATTGGGGAGAGATCAGGACTACTGGCAGGCCAGTCCAGTACCCATGTCCTTTTTTTCTATAGTAGCCATGCCTTTGTAATATGTGCAGCATGTGGTTTTGCATTGTCTTGTTGTAAAATGAATGGAGGTTCCTGGAAAAAAAATGTTGTCTTGAAGGCAGCATATGTTGCTCTAAAATCTCATTGTACTTTTCAGCAGTATCAATGACCTTTGCCAAGGGCACTGAGACAAACCCATACCGTGACAGACCCTGGCTTTTGGACGTTCCTGAAAACTGTCTGGATTGTCCTTTTGAACTTTGCTCCAGAGCACACAGCATCAGTTTCATTTAAAAAAGATCTGGAATACTTACTTCTGACCACAGTACATGTGTCCATTGTGTCATGGTTCATCTCAGATGCCTCAGAGCCCAGAGAAGTTGATGCTGCTTCTCTGCATGGTTAAGATCAAGCTTCTTGTTTTGCAATTTTAATTACATTTATGTATGCATGGCCCATGTAGTTATGTAAGCTATTAATGAATGTTCCATTTGAGATATTGGAGACACTGGATGTTTAGTTTAGGCTTTTTCCCTGTACACAGTGAAATTTCTCCAGATTCTTTTAATCATTTAATGATATAATGACACTGCAGAGGGAGAAATATGCAAATTCCTTCCAATATTTTCTTGAGAAAGATTATTTTTAACATTTCAATACGTTTCTCACGCATTTGTTGACTTATCATAGTGTCAACCTGTAGTCATTGAACAGTGTTCAAATTTGGTTGTAAATCTCTTGACTGAGTAATTACTAGTGGTGGAGCTTTTAATGTGGGCTGTATGTATGAGTGTAATAATGTGGACAGTGAGTGTATACAGTACACAGTAGTTGAGTTTAATCTGAGAGAGGGATGTTCTAAAGCCTGCAGAATGACTTGGTTGCATATGTTATATATACACACACTGGACAGTTTATGGAAATATGAGGAGACTAAGGCTACCTTATTCTCAAAACACCAGCGGCTGAGCGCCACACAGCCTTTTCTTATCAATGCACTTCACTTGCTGAATATATTTACTTGAAGCTGCAGTGCTTACAGTGCTCATACATATTTCATGTACCATTTGTCCTGCCATAGTTTCTTCCGTAATAGACACAGTTAAGGTTAAGTTAGCACTTACAGTAGCATATGCATAGGCATCTGACTCTTGAGTGCAAGACCATGACCCCAAGCCTTGCAGGACAGCAGGGTGTCCTGACCCCTGGGTGGCAGGCAAACTCGATCACTGAGTGTATGCAGGTTGTGCAGCATGGTTGGGGACATGAATAAACGTCATTAAGGCTACAACCAATGATTATATGTATTTATCTAATAGGATTTTTAAAAATAATTATTATTTGAACATGAATATGTATTTTGCTGTTTCCTCTCACTTTGCTTTTTTTGCAGCATTACCATTATTAACACAAAAATTACCATAAACAAACAAAAATTACCATTATTAACAAAAAATTACCATTATTAACAAAAATTTACCATTATTAACACAAAAATTACCATTATTAACAAACAAAAATTACCATTATTAACAAAAAATCACCATTATTAACACAAAAATTACCATTATTAACAAACAAAAATTACCATTATTAACAAACAAAAATTACCATTATTAACACAAAAATTACCATTATTAACAAACAAAAAATACCATTATTAACAAACAAAAATTACCATTATTAACACAAAAATTACCATTATTAACAAACAAAAATTACCATTATTAACACAAAAATTACCATTATTAACAAAAAATGGATGTGTACTGTGTTTTCTTTAGTGTAAATCAATCTGTTAGTATGACTACACTGTCTGTCAAAATGACCACACATATTATGTAAAATATTTGGATTTTAAAGTGGTGTCGAGGTGTTTTTTTTTTTGGGACTAAAACCCACTCCTCACTAGTTTAGCATCTTTGTACACACCAGAAAACAAAACTGCATGTCTACTAAGACTGTGTATTAGCAAGAAGCTGGTGATATGATTCATATCATGATATAGGGTTTACAATTCCATATATTTCAATATATTGTGATACTGTAAGGAAGGTGATATATCCATTATTTTAGCTAATTTTATCAAACCTGTCAGTGTACCCGTATGCTCCTTATTTACACTGGAAGATAAGATAGCAGAAGAACAATTACAATGTCTATCAGTCGGAGGTTTAAACAAAACACAAAATGAAACTTATTTTTGTGTGGAAGAAATCATAAAATTACAACTGTATTGACAATTTCTACACCCTTAATGTCCATACTGTAAAGGTGATAACAATTACACCAAATTTCGTGAAGATGTCTAGTACAAATGACAAGATATAGAGCATGAAGCATTAACTTTTCAACATGTCACTTACTGTCTCAACAGAAGTATAGTCATGAGAAGAGAAGAAGAGTTTTTCTACAATTTTTACCATTTCTGCACTACAGTGTGATGTAAAGGCACATAAGTACCAAGCACACATTAAGTGAGCATTATCAACAACCTAGGTTTTGTCTGCCTACATGAAAATACTGAAATAGTCTTCATTTTCAGCATCCTTTTTTTTCCTGTAGATGAGGCGTAATGTTAGAGTAGTATTGCTTTTGTTTATGAGAAAATAATATATTGTCTTCTTTCTACAAACATAATGAATCACAAATGAACTAATCATTTCCGTACTTACATAGAAGACTTAATGTGTCAGCTGACATTCATGCCACAATGCCTCTCCCTTTACAAGTGCCATTCTCATCTCTTTTATACATATCGTGCCTTTCTATCATCTTCTACTGATATTAGATATTTATTCATCTTTTTCACATTTTGTGCTGTTTTCCACCTTCCATTTTTGTTTCCCTGACATGAACTGCAGTCTCTCTCTTATTGTTTCTTTCGTTTCTCAGGTAGTCTGTCTAGCTCCTCTGTTTTCTCTGGCTGTGCATGCAGATCTGTAAGCCTTCAGCAGCTTCCCTTCGGGCTCTTCAAGCTTCACTCTCTTCAGTCTCTAGCCGCCCTGCTGTTTCTCTGACTGCTGAGTTATTTACATCACCTGCATTTTACTCACTTCATCCCCAAAAACCTTGCTGAGCTTTCTTCATACTGGTGTGGCAACATATAATACTACTTTATTGTGTGTTTTCTCAGAATTGGTTATGAATCCTGAGCTGTTCTGTTCTGCATACAAATTCACATCCAGAGAGATCCTCACACTGAGCCACTAGTCACTTATACCAATGCATCATATGAGAGCAAAGGAATGAGGCTCTATGAATTTGTACTCTGTGACAGCAGTCAACAGTGACTCTGTGATCACCGAGAAACACAGGTATGCCATTTGTGATAGGCTATATCGTTTGAGAGCCACCATTCAGAGACAGCTTCATGAAATATGGATGTCATTGGCACAGAGTGCTTTTCTTAGCATTTTTGAGAAAAGCTGTGAGAAGAGGAGGAGGAGACAAGCAGCGAGACTGAGATTAATAGAGCCTCTAGAGATTAGCCTGGCATTAGACTGTGCCTAGCCTAATTGCTACATGTGTGGCTAAAGCATCCTGTATGAGAGGAAGTCTTCACCCATGCTAGAAGTGTATCCCTGGGCATCCAAAGCATGTTGCAAGTAGGAGTTGTATGACTAGTGATTTTACTAGTTAACTAGTCATCCACAATGTAGTTGATTAGTGGCCATTATAACATACATAAATACATGTTCAGAGAATCTGTGAAGTGTTTTGTTAGTGGTTTGCTCATATGTACTAACAAGTGACAGACATTTTTAGGCTCTAACACTTTGCTAACAAATTTAAAGGTCATATCATGTCAGGGACAGGCTAAAAACACAATTCAGCTCTGAATTTTGGGCTAGACCAGTCTGGTGTAATTATAGCAATTCAACCTTTCTGCTTTTTTTGTTCACCAAATGCAGGTTTGATGGTGGCTTTGTCAGTCAACCTGCACTTTAGTTTCATTATCTATTCACTAGCCCATCTCTGAAGTCTGCCCAACAGCTGTTGAGCGGACAGTCATTTTGCGCTTTTCCAAAAATTCCAGATTGCGAGTTTGTCTCTGCCTGATGATTAATAAAGCTTTAATTACTTTTACTCAACATACTTTTACATTCACAGCTCAGTGATTTTCATCCAGGAACACAGTTTACAAGCTAAACAACAATAGTAGCCTAAGCATTATTATGTTTGAGCAAGACTTGACAAATAGAAAATTCACAACATCCTCCATAAAGTTAGTGTTCATTAGTAGTAGGTTAACTATTTTCTGAACTTTTTTTTACATTGCATATATTGTGCTGTCATCTCGGCTGAAGCTGTGAAGCAGGAGCAGGCGGACTCTGGCGGGATTCCAAAAAATGACTATTACAAAACCAAGAAACAGACATAAATGCTCTGACTGAAGCAAACATAATCAGACAACAGATAACACAGCAGGGCTGAATGATGACATAAACAGACAAGAGACAGGTGTAGTAACTGATACAAGACATGACATGAATGAAAACAAACATACATGACAGATATAGACGAAGCAGGGGGCATGGCCAGGGACGTGGCAGGGTGATGTGCATGACATAATGTTTGTGTATATATATATATATATATATATATATATATATATATATATATATATATATATATATATATATATATATTACAGCATTGTAAATTGTAATAATCAAACAAGATTAGATTCACAAAGACACAATGCATATATGCTTCATAATCTGATCAATTATAAAAATTGTCTATGTATGTTTGTTTTTAGACATTTTCAGGTCAGAGTAAAATTTGTTTAGGGCAAAACCATGTGTATTGGTTCATTAACAGTTAAGGATAGAAAATTCAGTATTTGGGTGCTTTTAATAAGCCTCCAAGACACGTGCATAACCTTTTCATAACAACTGATATAAACAAGCTAAACATTTACAGACTTCTAATAGGCATTATTTATCATTCAAGGTTGACAAAAGGAGCCTTTATGGCAGATGTTGGCAGATAAAGCATCTTTATAGGTGTCTGTGTAGCTTTATGTCAGTTGTTATGACAAGCTTATGTAGCCTGATGAACAGTAGCCCACAGTGAAGTGTTAGAGTGAAGTGTTTCAGCATTGTTTAAAAACAAATCTGTGTGCATGTGCCTGTACATGTGCATAGATGACTGTGCGACAGAGCGGAGAAGATGGCACAGAAGGCTGTGATTGGATGGAAACTGTGTTCACAGGCCGATGTGGAAGGAAGAGTTTGTTCTTCTCACTTTTAATTAGGCCTGACAGGAATTAAGAGCTGTTGAGAGGGAGCTAATGAGAGTAGGGAGGAGTGAACAGTGTCAGCTAAAAAAGCAAGTTAGGCTGTTCTCCCTATGAAGCGCTTCCATTCCAGCTAAATCCGTGCTCTGAAACCTTTCATTATTTAGCATCTTTCTTGTTAAGATTCAGCTTCTCACACCCTGTCACGCATACATGCAAACAAATTTGCACTTTTGCACTCGTGAGCACATTTCTGGTGAGATTCTTTTTGCTTTTGCTGAGTCATTCTGACTCAAAAACATGTGACCTTGTACATGGAATATTGCAAAAAGCTGTTGATCACAGTGCCTCTCGGTGACCTTTTACTGTTTCTTCTTTCAGGGTTTCTTTGCAAGAACAGCATTGCTCATATGCACCTACACTACCACAGTCCTATTCTTACTTACTCTCACTGGCCGCTTTATCAAGTTCTCTTGCAGTCAGGGTTTCTTCTGGGTGGGCACATTATTTGTGCCATTCCTGCATCAGAACGATGTTACCCTTCCCCTCCCCAACTGGAGGTTGTAGTGGGCTGGTCTATACAATAATCTAGGGCTGAAGTATGTCCCAAGTCTTGCTTACAGGACACCTGCAATGTTTCACATGTTTGAAAACCTTTTAAAAATGTAAATAACAGCATAATGCCACCAATAATAATTACCAAAATGTTTAACATACAGTCATGTGCAAGGTTTAAAGAGCTATTTATCTGTGCTTTACTCAGATATCATACAAGTAACACATGGTATTGGTTTAATCCTTTCCAAACCTTTACTCATAGCATTTCAGTGTTATTTGTAGTCATCATCAGTATTACAATATGTTAAGTAGTGGAGTGTGCTAGTGATTGAATAAAAACTTAGTGTTACATTGTACTGCATTTGTTTACTTGCATTTATTTTAATCATATGCAATGCTTTTACTTGCACCAATGCAGCTAATGCCAAGTTATCAACCTGGGCAATGGCTTTTGAACAGTACTGTATTTTATACTGATATCAAAAAATGCTGCTGTGGTTGATAATAGCACATAACACCCAATGAGATGCCACTACCATGTGACTGTCACTGCTGTGCTGAAAATGGTTCACCGACTGTGTAAAATCTGTTCAGTGATGGTCCTATTATGGTCCCATTCCAATGATGGATAGTGTAAAGCAGTAGTTGGGAGCCCTGGTCATGGGGCACCCCTGCCCTGCACATTTTTGTGTTGTCCTGCTTTAACACATGCACCTCTACTCAAGAAGGGCTTGTTATTGAGAGGATTTGTTGAATCAGGTGTAGGGACCCATCAATATAATTTTTTGAGTATGATTAGATGTATTTTTTATTTGCCGATACCTACTTAGAATAAATAAATCTGGGGCCTTGAATAGCTCAGCAGGTTAAGACGCTGGCACTATGACCAGAGGATTGCAAGTTCGAATCCCAGTCATGCTGTTTGCCATCAACAAACATTGGCCGCGCTCTCTCTGGGCGGGTAGATGGCGCTCTCTCTCCCTATCACTCACACATTGCAATTCCAGCTGGGTCAGGCGTCTACTGATTGGTCCATTCGGAGCTGGGAATCCTGCGCTTTCCTCTGAGCATGTTGGCTCCCCCAGTGATGGTGTATCAGTAGTGGTAGTTCAAAAAGAGGTGGTGGCCACATCACATGCATCGGAGGAGACTTGTGCTTGACTTCACGTTCCTACACAGTAAATCTGCCAGTGTTAAGTCAACACTATTAGAGTTAAATTAACACTGAGAGTGTTACATTTTAACACCCTCAGTGTTAATTTAACTCTAATAGTGTTGATTTAACACTGGCAGATTTACTGTGTAGAGTCAGGAACATTGCAAAAGTGATCGGGAGAGTCCTAATGGAAGGGATGGGCTAACTGGCTACTACTACATTGGGAAGGGGATCAAATTGGCAAAAATAAAATAAAATAATAATAATAATAATAATAATAATAATAATAATAATAATAATAATAATAATAATAAAAAGAAGAAGAAAAAGAATAAGAAAATCAGGAGCAGTATGGAACATTGTAGTTGTTATTGTAAAATAGTGCAATGCAGTAGTTAATTTGTCACTGTGGTTCAACTCACTGAACAGAATTATTGCTGTTTTTAGATCATTTGTACAATTAAAAAAAAAATTAAACCAGTGAACAAAAACAAATGCAGGCACATCTGCAGGCAGCCTAATCAGTGTGTCTGTGGTAAACAATGTTAGAGCATCAATTTCTCCGTTCTATGGGCAGATAAAGACATGACTGATAAACCTTTCATCTCAAGTTAAGAATAATTTTATTTTTTATATTTATATTATCTTAGATACAAACATTAAGGCACAACAGGATTTTGGCATTATATATATCTTCATTGGCCAGTGAAAAACCTGTATCAGTTAATCACTACTACAAGCTCCAAACTCCATCACCCAGGACCTAGAAGGCAGATGTTTCCAAGTGACCAGTGAGGTATGAAATGTATTTCACTGTCAGGTAGTATTCTTTAGTCCTAAATCCTGCTTGCTTCAGGCTGTGAGGTGGCCTGTTCAGTGTGATATGTGTAATGCTTGACAAAAATCAATATACAGGATTCATACAGAGCTGCATAAGTGTCATAACTCATGCTAACCCCATGTGTAGCCACGATTGCAAGTGGGTTTTCCATTTATTTATTTATTTATTTTATTTAACACATCAGTCAGGTCTTGGCAAGCATCACGTCAGCAGTGTTCTTCCAGGCAGATTCACACTTATTTAAAACATATAAAGTCAGGCTCCAAAAAGCAAACTCTTTCAGGCCTGTAGTCTTGCTTGGATCTAGTGACTTGGTCATTATTTGATGGTTTACAATTTAAATTAGTTTTAAATGCTAATGTCTACCTTGATGGTACTGTGACAGGGCACTGTTTGAATGAACATTAGCAGGCTTGCTATCACTTCCAGCACACACAGGCTATATATACACTCTGTTTGTGCATGTATGTGTACACAGACCATAGCTGTAAATCCTTGCTCTCCACTGTGAGTTTGCTCACTGCTTCACCCTCCAGAATCTCCTTTCATCTCTCTCTGGCCGTGTGTCAGTCAAGCACCAGGTCATGAGCACACCTCACTCACCGGTGTTATTGCACCCATCAGTACTGTAGCTTTATGGACAGGTTCTTCATTTCTTAGCACACTCATCTGTCTGTTACCCAACGAAGGAGGATTTCTATTGGACAGCCAAGCCAAGACTTGCCTGTTCTCTCCCTCCTCCTTTCCACATCTCTTCTCATAGCTTCTCACTCCATGTCTTCCTCCCTCCTCACCTTTACTGTTGCTAGGAGAGCTTACAACTGTATATCTTCATATGATATTGTATATTAATGACCTTGGGTTTCTGCAGTCATCGCTCTCTTGCGATTCATATTAGGTCTCAAACGATAAGGTGGGAAATCAGAAAATGGGCAAAATACTAATGTATTTTGTTGCACATTGCATTTGCACTATTCCTGGTAAATCATAAAGATTTGCATTGTACCATGTAGGGGTGTAATGAACAGAATGAACAGACAGTAGTTGCATCTACTCAGATACTTACATAGCATGATGGAAGTATAGTATCATATTCTATACTATAATGGTTTATACAGGAAAGTTATGCAGGCTGTAGTATATTATTGATACATGAATGATGTACTAGAACTGCCAAAAAAGTAAGTGTGGAACAGTACACTCAACGGTTGTGTTCTATAAGCTTGGCTGCAGTCAAATTTGAAGGATGCAAGTTGAGTATCCTTTGTGCTATACTTTAACCCATAATCCTTTGTGTATGCCATCATCAGGCAGAAGTTGAAGATAAATAACATCAGACAATGCCAGTGCTTTATCAAACTGCACTGAAATGGCAGAATTAGTCTAAATATGTATTTTTTTCATATAAAATGTGTTCAAGAGCAACCACAGTTTCTTCATTTTCTCCATCAAACATTCCATCCACATTTCTCTGTGATGACATGGCAACATGGCCTTGGTAGATATAAATGATTAGCCTTCATATGACTAAAGGCACTACTACAGAGAGTGATTGTACCTAGACTAAGCCTGCTCTGGAGAGCTCTTTCTTCCACTGTAGATGTCATCTAAGCAAGAGGTGCCTACTTTGGTTTGTTTAACACTTTTTTGTTTACTAAATAATTCCATATGTGTTTCATAGTTTGGATGGATTTAATATTAATCTACAATGTAGACAAATAATTTTAAATAATGAAAAACCACTGAATGTCCAGAAGGTGTGTCCAAACCTATGACTGGTAAAATTTAGACAGGTAATGGGCATAGTACAACTTTGGGAATGACTTACAGTGGTAGGATGTGAGTAATAACTAACAGAGGAAACCAGGAGTAACTATGGCCTAGCAGATCATATTAGTGGTCAGCTGATGAAATGTACATCCCTGGAAAAAATGAAGAGACCACTTCAAATGTACAACACAAACTCTAGACCTAAACCCCACTAAAAAGCTGTGGAATGTGATCAAAAGAAAGAAGGACAGCAACAAGCCATCAACCAAAGCAGAGCTGCTTGAGTATATGTGTCAGAAGTGGCATCCATCAACAGTCACCCATCAATAACATGTAACGAGAGTAGGCAAAACCAGGGTTACTGGTTTTAAGTTAAACTATTAGTATTTCAAATGAATAAAATAAATATAAACTTTTCTTTGCATTATTTGAGGTGTGAAAACATCTTTTTTGTTCTTTTGACTAGTTCTCATTTTCTGCAAATAAATGCTCTAAATACCAATATTTTTATTTGGAATTTGGGAGAAATAGCATCAGTAGTTTATAGAATAAAAGAAAAATGATAATTTTACACAAACATATTTATAAATAGTAAAACAATAGAAACGGATCATTTGAAGTGTTCTCCATTTTTCCAAAGCGGGATTGTGAAGTCCTACTATAAGTCTTGCTCCTGGAGTCTCTTACATTTCTACCCCCTACCTATTCATGGTCAAATCTAAGAGGTGTAAGAGGGATGTGGGCAGATATCAAAGCCCTCATGGAGTGATAGTGAGAATAACTGATGTTCCTGTTGGAGAGTGCTGTGAAGATCTTTGTTCTACCACTGGAACTCATCTCCAGGGTGTCTGAGAGATGGTTGATTGACATGCCCACCACTGTTCTTGTGATTTACCACATTGTTGCCTGTGATGAACAGCCAGATGTTGCAAATGTCAGCCCACCTCCTATACATGATCATGAAAGCAGCACAGGACTGATGTTAATGTAACAAGTGTAGTGATGTGTAATGAATTACTGCCTGCTCTTCTTCTCCCAGCAGATCATCTGGTGGAGGTAATGGAAAAATGGATTATGCCACCACCTGTAATAACTGGAGTTTCAGTTTTCTTTCATGTTTCAGTGATGGAGGAATATTGACAAATGTGGACCAGGCATGGATGTATTTTGGTCAAAATTCACTCACAGTACAGCATGGAATACTAGTGAATACTAATACATTAAGCCTTTTTTTTACTGTTGATCAGTATGGCTTTTAGCTCATTAACATCAGAAATCCAGAATGAATAGTATCATGATAATAATCATATTATTAGAATCTTTAATTTGGTATTAATTAATATACTGTATGACAGATTACTTTTTAAAATAAATTATGCAACACAAAATAACTTTTTCATGATATTCTACTTTATTGAGCTGTGCTAGTATGCTGTGTATATCTGGTCAAATTTTAAAATAAAAATAAAATAAAACAAAAATAAATGAAAATAAAATGTATTTTATAAGTGAAAATCCGTACGTACCTAAATTCAGCACAACAGAACAAATATTTTCTGCACATTTTTAGTACATCTTCTATTTACTTTCTGCATTTAACACATGCAGTTCAACCAGGTGTATCTAAACTTTAGCATAAGACTGTATTTACAGTCTGTTTTATTGTGTTAATATCAATAGTTAAGTGAGTGGAAGATGAAATTATTGCCAGAAGCCCAGTTAAATTTGAAATATCTAAATTTATATCTAAGATGTATTAATTCTGTTTTGTGCAATTTTTGATTAAAAACAGGAACAATATTCAAATGGTTGTGAATGCAAAAAGTTATGTTTACTTAAGTCTTAGACCTTTATTAAAAAAATATGGCTTGTTCCTATAAGAAAAGGAATTAGCAAATTTTTTAAAAATTAAATAAACTTTTTCCCAGGAGTCAGTAGCCGTGGACACCTCTTAGCAGCTGCCCAGCACTCTGAAAATCTAAATGAATGATGCCCACTAAGCAGGAGAAAGCTATAAGAAGATAGCAAACTATTTCAGGTAGCTGTTTCCTCAGTTTGTACTATTTGTACAAATAGTTAACATGAATGGTGATAATCAAGTTCAGGTTTGGAAGACCAAGACAGCAGTTTCACATTAAACTTTTTCACAATATTCTTTATTTTTGGCACTGTATTTTGTGGCTGTGAAAACTTGAAATGGATACAATAAACTTACAGCTTGGGTCTTTGTGCTAAAGATACTCGTTTTCAAGAGTCTGGGATATGCTGACACAGAGGAATTTACATAAAGTATTTGCTAACTATGAAGTCTTATAATTCAGCAGCATGGTATTACAGTAGCAGCTCATTCTCTTTACAAAAGTGATTAATGTTCTTGCTTTGCACATGAACTCAGTGCTCAGGGTCATGAGCTCCAGTAGAAGAGAGAATGGTCATCTCACTCTAATGATGTCACGGCTGCAATGGGATTAGCTCAGGTCTCCTGTAAACAGCCATAACCATGTGCTGGAGATTCACTAACGGACTTTTAATTAATGAGGAATGTGAGGAGCTAGGTCAAGCCATGACATTTTCATCTGTCAGCGCTCACCAACGAGGTCACTTCTCGTCTCTGTACTAATTAACTCTCATGAACATAGTTTTCCGCTCATCACTCTTGCTTTATATTTTCCTGAAATATATCATGTCTGGTATGCAGCCATTATCAGCATTTTGGCAAGTTTGGTTGAGCAGGTATGCCATGTCAAGATGTTTATTTTTAGATATTTATATCTACTGACTCTATAGTTGCTTGTTTTCTTCAACCTTGAGTGTCTCTGCAGCAGGGTTTTCAAACTCACATCATTAATTGATTAATTCCTCATTCAATTAATTCCTCATTTTTTCCATCCTGCTTTAACTTTGCTTTCTGGATGATTAGGATAAATTTCTTTCTTTCATTTTGTTACTTATAACAGTGTGATTGCAGACTAGCTGTACGCTTACACAAAAACAGCACTATTTGAAATAAGCCAAACATTCCTAAATGTGATAATTTTTTCTTGTTTTGAGAAAAGAAATCTATTAATGGGGTAAGCAAAAGTTGCTTGGCTAGAATTCTTAAAACTAGCATATGAATCTAACTCATATGTGTTTTTAAATTAAACTAAATTGTCAAAAATTAAAGAAAATTGCGCTTCTTACAAGCAAAAATGGCTTTTCTTAAGAAATATTTTTTAAATGAGTTTTACAAACTCTTGATTTAGAGTCATTAAATACATTTCTTAAATTGAGAATTTGTTTAAGTTACCTTATTCTTTAAATAAGAAAATAATCTTATTCTGGAATTTCAACCAAACCGTAGTCATAACCTGTAACTGGTAAATAAAGCTCAAGATGAGCTGAAATATCTTATTAAGAAAAAGTTAGACATACGTCCTTAGAATGAGCTTAATTTTCTTGTATAAAACTTGCTTGTTAAGATTTTTTTTTTCTAGACAAAAATAAGAAAAAATGTCCATAAACAAGGGTTTTTCATTTTTCAAAAATAGTTTTTACAGTGTATAAGTTCATGGCTGGTAGGGTCTGTGGAGGAAATGAAAAGTAAAATAGCTTGGCTTTGACTTTTAGATCTAGAAGAAAAGAAAAAAAATGGTTCAGGAGCAGAATGAGGGGGGAAATTAATCTGGGAGATCAGCACTGCTACCTAATCCTGCTATTCTAGGGGCCCACAACCAACTTTCCTGAACTTCCCAATGGCCAGTCAGCGAGTGGTTATTTTGTGTAGAAACTTTTCAGCATGTTAACATTCTTTAAACTCTTTAAAATGGTTCTTCACACTTGCACATCACATTTTCTCATTTTTCTTTTTCTTTTAAAAATCTATCCATTGAAGGAGTGTTTAAGGAACCCAAAGTGGCTCCAAAGGCACATTGGTTTCAAAATTATGGACAACTGAGTATTTCTTCTTGCCCTGTGTAACCTCAGCCTTCTGTTTCTTCTTCTGGTCTCTTAAGTGACATGGCCCCGAGGGGCTAATCCTTCCAGAGTGTCCACCTTGCTGTGCTTATCAGCCCTATTGATGAGTCTCTGAGGCTCCCAGCTCTCACACCCTGCTGACATCCAATAAGCAGTGTGGGTACAGTCAATAACAGCGGGATCCATTCTGAGAGAGCTCAAGAGTCTTGTGCCAATATCCTCCCTGAGGAGCCTGGGAGGAAACCCAAAGCTTTTGTAGAAATGATGATTTCACAGAACAGAGTTTTATGTGCCAAGCAATTTGTGGACTTTGAAGCTAAACTTCAATTAAGGCCTTGGGAGAAGTTGTTTGTGTAGAGCTTTGGAGCTTGTTTTTAACACCATGGTGCTCCTTCCTGGGGACCAGTAATCTCTGATTATAGTCAGTAAAGTTAGCTCGCTGCAGTTTGTGTATGCAGCTGCACCATAACGCACCATATTAGAAGTCATTTCATAACTCAGAGACAGGGTGAAGCTTTCTTTGTCATGTATGCTTAAAAAATAAGTTGCCCCAAAGGGTTCCTTGAAGAGATGCTGATGATAATTTAACCAATTAAAGGTTTTCCTTAAATCAACTTATTCAGTCTGAAGGATCATTTTATTTATAATAGGGTTAAAAAGGTTTTCTACAACTGAAGTTGGTGTAGCTTCATTCCAGACCAGCTGGGATTTCTAGCAGGACAGAAGATCTGGCCCAGCGTTCTTATAAACTCAAGTGCCAGGGCAGGCAATTAATTGCTGAATGAACAGACTTGATTAGAGACTTAGCCATGAATTCTTTGGCAGCCTTGTTGAGTATTGAAGTGTTTGGCAGTACACTCCATTTGCTTACACTGAAATATCAGCAAGTACACCTGATTTTATCTTGTGTGCTTTTCCAGCACCAACCGAAAAAGCAAAGAGAGCAGGCTTCTAAGTGTCTGCTTACAGTAAATAATTCTGAAATATTTAATCAGGCAATTCATTCCGAGGCACCTTAATCTGTAATTAGCTTCACAAACATATGCAAATATACAAATCACAGAGTAGCAGGCTGGGCGGCCCTCAGCCGAGCGTGACGGATTTTGAGGCTGTGTAACCTCTGTGTAGCAGGGGACAGATGCAGCAGGGTGCACGGGCATGCTAGCAGGGTTTAGATAAATAAACTTCTCTATCGCTTCTCAGTAATTACCTATTAATTGAAAATAAGGGCTGTTGCAGGTGATGTTGGATTTTGGTGGCAGGTTTCCAGCCCAGCTTAAAAACAAAAGAGCCTTCTCTGGATGTTTGCTAATGTTCCATAAGCTGCTCTAAATTAATGCCACATGTCAGCTTTTTTCTCTCTTTGTTTCTCTTCAATAACTCTTTTTTTCCTGGCTTAGCTAAGCCATTGTCTGACTGCTTTTGCAGTAAAGTTTAAGGTACTTACTTGGAATTTGTTCCTCAGTGCTATGATGACAGAGCTGTTATCTTTTCAAGGCCGTCATTTTCTCTTTAAGAAGTAAAAACCTGGTTTAACAAAACACCTCTTGCTGGAATATCCTCACTGTCCGTGATCCTAAAATAACTGGACAGCTGCTTTCTCGCAGTCTATTCTAGACTTCAAATGTGAAAAATTAGACAGGTTGAGGAAATGCTGTGAGATGAGATGTAATTTTCCAGTGCTTTTGAGTCGACCCATTAACTCACTTTCAGTGAAATCAGCCGAAGCTCTCAGCAGCTTTGACCCTATGTGTCAGGTTTCCAATATCCCACAGACAGCTGCCGCTAATGCACACACAATCAATTCAGGCGATAGCTACCTCATCCTTAGTGCTGGTCAAGTTACCAAAGACTAGAACTTCAGGCTTTGGAATGATGTCTAACTACATATCTGAAAAAAAGCTTCTGATAAACAACTACTGCTAATAGCTTTTGTTCTGACTCATGCCTTGTCCCCACCTACACACACACACACACACACACACACACCCTGGTGATGAATGAAGTCATTTGCTTCTAATCTTTGTACTGAGTTTTGTCTGTCTGATGTTCTAAAGCACAACTCACAGATTTGATTTCTGCCGCAGGGCCGCAAGCAGGTAACTAGTTTTGGGAGCAGATTCTTTATCCTGTTTTACATTCCAGTCTCTATCTGGAAATTGAATTCTCCAGCAGAAATGCAGAGATTTCTGTCCGAGTGTTCTTCAGCAGGGCAGGGCTAGATTCGGAAAAAAAGAAATGAATAAACGGAAGCGTCGTCAGTCTTTAAATGTCTGCTTAAGACTCAGGAGCAAGGGAGGTAATTTTGACAAGCAGGGAACAGCAAGCTCCAGGAACTGCGTTTTCGATTATTTTGACTTTACTTTTTGCCGCCTCTGTCAGCCTACACTTACTGTAATTGTCCTGGAAGCAGCAATGCAGAGCAGGAAATTCAGAGAAATTACAGCTGGAGTAAATGCAAGGTGATTCAGCTGCTTTGAGCTGTGACAGAACTCATGATGAAGGAAAGCAGGTCAAGGAGAGAGTGGAAATTGAGAAAAAGAGGGAGAGAGGAATAGAGTGAGAATCAGAGAGGGTGGGCATGAGAAGAGAACAATAACTAAGTATATATGAAATGGGAAATGGCCACTTTGTTAGGTACACATAACTTGTATCTACAGTCATTGTGTAAGGATTTGTTGGTTGTGAAGCAGGACTCACTAACAGAAGGGTATATATAGGGGGGCAGATAATTACACACAGGTGAACATTTAGGAGCAGGGCGTAATGGGGGCAGGACAAGGCAAACATTAAAGAGACAGACTCAAGGACAGAACCCATCACACATTCTCCAGGGCCGGCACTGCGGCCATGCGGACTACGCACTGCGTGTGGGGCCCCATTTGCCGATGGGGGCACCACCTAAATCTTCACTGCATCACCAATTACCACAGAGCAGGTAATGTTTGGGTGATGGTTCATTTAATTGATGCTGATGTGGTGGTGTTGGTGTTAGTGTATGTTGCACTGATATGAGTGTATATAGCTCACTGAGATCTGTCCATACTGTCGACACTGCAAATGTAAGCATGACTGAATGTTTCACACCACATACATATTTCATATTTCTGCTTTGTGTAAAGGTGTCCTCATACCACATATTCCTTCTTAGAATACAGTACACGTCACTAAATTCAGCTCTAGACCGAACCTTTGATTTGAAGAAATTGCAGCATAATTTAATTGTCCACATATTCTGTCCGTCTCCACACCTCCCTTTCTTCTCATTCATATTTCTGCCTGTTACAGTGCTGTATGGTTTTGACTGGATTTAGGAGGCTTTCTTCAGTGAGGGAGTAAGGATGGGTGAGTAGATTTGTGTAGGTTAGTGGATGAATGAGGGAACAGAGGGTCAAGGCAAACATTTCCACTCTGCCTGACGAGGGCAACCGTGACTGAATATTCTCTTTCTGTGTCTCTGCTACATTTAGCCTGACCTGCACTCAATTCAGATCAGTTCAATTCAATAAGTTTTACTGGAAAAAAAATATTTTCAGTTCTATTATTACTAAAGCATCAGTGAGCAAGAATGAACATCTAAGAACTTTCAGTGAGCTCTTAGAACATAAACAAAGAAAGAAAAACACTTTTTTGTCTGCATTATAATGCTCAGATTGATGATGTTTCAGGCAGGCATACTGTATATTATGCTTACAGTGATGCATTTTTTTTCTGAGTAGACTATGCAGTTTGTCAATTTTAGAGAAGAGGCCTTATTAGTAATGTATTTCATGTGTATTTCATTTTTTGCAGCCAATGCCTTGCCAAGTTAACAGGATGGTTTTCATATAAGATTTTCAGAAACCAAAATCATAAATAATTCTTTGCATGAAAAAAAGCTCCAACAAAATATGCCACGTCTTTAATGTGTTTATTGACAAGCTTCAGTGCTACAGTACACTGCATACATCATGTATTTATAATGAAATCCAATTACTAACGTGTGTAGACCCAGGAAAAGTTTATCAGATTTATTAAGTGCTTGTACAAACCGGATTCCAAAAAAGTTGGGACACTAAACAAATTGTGAATAAAAACCGAATGCAATGATGTGGAGATGGCAAATGTCAATATTTTATT
>BRDA01060711.1:4818-18146 GCA_036984385.1 Crenuchus spilurus
AACCTAGAAATTAAAAAAAAAAAAAAAAAAAAAAAAAACCTTTCAAGTGACAATTCATATCATAAGTTGATTCACTCGTAAGTCAAGATTCCACTGTATATGTGAAATACTGTGATAATGTGATATCTTCTGAGACGGTTCTCATATCTCATACCGTTGCAACCCTAATTACATTAGAAATCTTCAGTATGTTACCTCACTACATTACTTCATAAATCTTCACCAGACTACCTCGCTACATTGTGTCATACATGTGGTACGTCATGCCAAGAAAAGCAAGATGAACAGAAGAATCAGTGAATCAGGAGGTGTCCCAATACTTTTGTCCCACTGTGTATTTGGACCCTGTGGCTCAGGTACTACTGTAATAATAATAATAATAGATTTTATTTGTAACGCACTTTTTTGCCACCATAAAGGCAAACATCAAGCCAAAATAAAAACAAAAAAAATCATCAATTAGTATGTATAAAATATAAAATATATCAACAGCTATATGCCTTTTAAAAAAGATAGGTCTTAAGAAGAGCTTTAGAAATGTCCTGGCTCTGCGCAGACCTAAGCTGGACCGGGAGACTGTTCCAAAGTCGTGGGCCGCTGAGCAAAAGGCTCGGTCCCCCATAGTTCGAAGCCTAGAGGGGGGCACCTGGAGGAGCATGCTGCCTGATGATCTGAGGGTGCGGATTGATTTTTGGGGGGTGAGAAGTTCTTGTAGGTATGATGGGGCTTGACCAGTAATGCATTTATATGTAAGCAGAAGGATTTTGTAATTTATCCGGGATGAGACAGGAAGCCAGTGCAGGGATTTTAGAATGGGAGTGATATGTTCATACTTTCTGACCCTCATTAGGATTCTGGCGGCACTGTTTTGAATATATTGTAATGCATGGATGTCTTTGCCAGAAATCCCAATAAAAAGGCTGTTGCCATAATGTTATGACATCACAAAAGCTGTTCTGTCCGAGTGGTCTTAAATGTCGTGGCTGATCTGTACATATCCAAGTAACCCAGAATAAGCCCAGTAAGACAGCTGATGGTGAGAACAGAACCTGTCCTGAGGTGACTGCTGAAGTGTCCAAACGGCTACTCTAATGTTTTGGTCCATTTGAGTCTGAAAGGAAGAGGAAATTGAGTAGAAAGGACTGAAGGTGACATTGTGGTGCTTTTTTCTGCTCCGTCAGAGCACAAACACGACAACACACTCCACATCTCACTGGACACTTTATTAAGAACCTCTAACTTACACACAGACACACACACACACACACACACACACACCACTGTACTGTATCTAACAAGGTTCCCTACTACTGCTGACACTGGAACAAGAGAGAAATACATGTGTGTGTGTGTGTGTGTGTGTGTGTGTGTGTGTGTGTTAGTTAGTAGGGTAGTCTTGTCTTGGCTTGTTAGTTGGGCGGGGCTCTGTGAACATGTAATGATTATAATACAGACTTTTCTTTATTCTCAAAACAATACTCTGTCCCTCCCTTTCCTTCTTTCCCTCCCCCCTCTATCTCTCTCTCCCTCCCTCCCTCCATTTCTCTCTCAGGAGCTTTAAGTTAGTCCCTGTCTTGTTAATGAGAAGCTGGTTTACTATTGTTTAGTTTTGTGTTAGAGAACCAAACGGACAGTCAGCGGGTTTTGGGTGACCAGTCAACAGGTGGTGTCACTTAACCATCAGCAGAACACTGATCCTCCAGTCACACAGCGATAAGACAGACGAGGCTGTAATGTAGCCTGGCGCTGTGCTGAGACGTTACTGATCACATTGTGAATATCAGAGGAGCTGAAAGGTCACAGAGGACGGAGAACGTTCTTCATTCTCTGACCTGACTGTCTGCATTTCCTCATTCTCTCTCTCGCTCACTCATACAGATAACACCACTGACTCCAACACTAACTTTCTCACACTCTGTGTGTGTGTGTGTGTGTGTGTGTGTGTGTATGGTAGGAGGACAGGCTGCAGTACCAGGCTCGCAGAGTTTGAAATGTTTCAGACCTGCAGAGGAATTACAAACAAATCAAAACCTGCTGAGCTTTCAACACACACACACACACACACACACACACACACACACACACACACACACACACACACACAAGCCGCTATCTGTCTTACTGGAGGTTTTTAGCTGCAGAAAAATCTGTGGAAAGGTCAAAAGACGTTAAGTCAACTGTATCAAACCAGCTGAACTGTACTGAACTGATGCAGAGTGAAGAACACTATGAATTGGGCCAGACTGAAGCAAAGCAAATCATATTAAATGAACTGTGTTGAACTGAAGTGAATCATATTAAAAGCCTAGATTAATCAAATAAACTGAACTGAGCCAATCTGAATCAAACAAATTGAAATGAATCCAAATAAATTTACTGAATGAAATAAAATGAGCTGTG
Organism: Crenuchus spilurus; assembly: GCA_036984385.1. Taxonomy (NCBI): domain Eukaryota; kingdom Metazoa; phylum Chordata; class Actinopteri; order Characiformes; family Crenuchidae; genus Crenuchus; species Crenuchus spilurus. The sequence goes on from BRDA01060711.1 coordinate 7,219, forward strand.
CCGAACTGAATCAGATAAACTGAACTGAAATGAACTGAGAGAAAAAAACAATTGTACCGACATGAAATATATATGAAGTGAATGGACGTGAACGAAAGCAGAGCTGAAGTGAATGAATCTCATTTAAACTCAAACGTAAATAAAGTGAAGTTTTCCTGCGTGTGAGTGAATGTAGAAGATAAAGTGTGTTCTGAATGGTGAATTTGGAGAAAAGAGGAGCCTTAAGGCTCACAGGGAGTCTTTATGTCGGATAAAATTCTGCAGCCTGAATGAAAAAGGAGTAAAGGTCTGACTGGAGAGACGCTGAATGAAAACGAGGTGAAATGGTGTCGGCTAATTTCAGCTGTTTTCAAATGAGCGCCAGGCGCTGGTCAACAGGCTCTTCAGTCACGGCGAGCAGAGCTTGAGAGGAGATTAGATTTGTGTGGAGCCGAGAAGGGGAATTTCTCCTTTATGTGCCGGTTTGTATAAAGGTTTATTATTAACAGAACCAGTTATGATAAAAACGCTTTCAAACAGAAATGACCTTCAAACCTTCACTAGACTCACACTCAGCGCCTACAGCCCTAATAATTACAGATACCCAACAGTTCTTTCATGCAATGCTATAGAACCACTTTCGGTTCCTCAACTACAGAACCAGCCGGCGGTTTCTTCAAAGAACCTGTGTTTTTGTAAATGCGAAATCTTTGTGTAAAAAACCTCCAAATACTGTAAACATCTTGTGTTTTTTACATTTAGATGTAAAAGGTTCAAACTCACAAAGCTCCATTTCAATTATTACGGTTCCTTAGAGAACCAATAGATGTTCTACTGTCCTGTTTCACATGTGTACAATTGTTCTGCTTAGCACCAAAAAAGTTCTTTGAGCATGATTAAATATAGCACCAAAAGTCAATTAGGTTCTTTAAAGAACCACATACACATAATCCAACATGCAGAAGAACCATGCTGATGGTTATTTGAATTGCCATGTAAAGTTCTACTTATAACAAAAAGGGTTCTTTAAGCAATTCCACTTTTGATTCCTGAAGGAATCCAATAGTTTCCTCAGAGAACCATGGTGTTCTTTATAGAGTTTAAAGAACCTCCACATCTACTAAAATAGGTCTTAAATTAGATTACTTTAAAATGTTCTTCATTCTCACATACATAGATGTCAACCACTGCTCCTTTAGGAACCAGAAGTGGTTATTCTACTGTACACTTATTTTTTTAAGTGTGTAGTTGTTTGCTCCACTTTCAGCAACAATGGTCCTACCTCCAGAAAGTCTTCTCCAACACCAAAATTCAGAGGTATCAATATTCTTCCTTTCCTACTTTTTCTAAAATTGCCCTTCACATCCATAAAGAACCACAGAGAAGACCACAGTCTGGAACTGTTCTAGTCTTTGTTTGAAATATGTGTGAAGATATTCTCCAATGTTCCATCTAATTTTTCATGTGTCTGAGCAAACAAACAAACTCTCTTAGCGGTGCCTTGAACAACTGTGAGCAACATCGTGCACTCAAATCAAATCAAAACAAATTTATTTATAAAGCACTTTTTACAACTGATGTCACAAAGCAGCTTTACAGGGTTAATAATAACAAACCCCAAAGCACTGTGGTCACGCCAGCATCGCATTCATCCAAGTTACATGGTTTATTAAAATAATCTAATTACAGCATTTCCGTTAACATTTTTTTTAGAATACTTTTAATTAAGTGTTTTAGCCCACTTACAATGACTATTACAAAAATCTTGTTCATGACCTGTGTAGTATGTTAATGCTATTGGATGTATAAATATTTCATTTAAACTATGGCAAAACATGAACTGCCAATCAAACCAAGCCAACTATAAACTCCAATTTTCCAACACAATATTTTTATTATAAAGCTCTGACTTGTATTATGAGTATGAGCCAGTGTGTGAAGCTCCTGCTGTGCACTGGGTGAGACTGTCCTACTGTGGTCTGGGACAGAGTCCTGTAACACTTTGTCTACAAAATACAGTACATACTGACACAATTATTTGCATTTTTACTAGTCACAAACTAGTGACAGTATTCAGTAATCAATATCCATAAATGATAATTGTAAATAAATGAAAATTGTAAATAAGATTAAGATTAACCAACTGGCCAATGTGATTTTCACACAACGGAATTTGACCTTCATATTTAACCCATTTGTGCAGTGAAACACAAACACACACACACACACATCTGTGACCGAAGCTGTGGGCAGCCCTCATCCACCAGCTCCCAGGGAGCAGTTAGGGGGTTAGGTGCCACTTCAGTCATGTCGTGTCTGGGGATTGAACCGGCGACCTTCTGGTCATGAGACCAGATTCTTACCACTAGGCCATGGCTGTCCCCATAACTGACATGAAATTTCACTCCTTTTTTTTTTTTTTTACACGACTTTAATTTTTTAAATGATTTTTTTGCTGAATGTAGGTACTCCAGCTTATTTTGGCTTCACAACATGTTTTGCCTGTTTGTTTTGTCATTATTATAAAGGGTCTTCATTCCAAATCGGCCACACCCACAGTTGCCAGGTCCAGCAAAAATATCCAGCCCAAAGTCAGTCTAAAACCTGCCCTTCAGAAGCTTGAACTAGCCCAAAATACAGTGGGGGAAAAAAGTATTTGGTCAGCCACTGATTGTGCAAGTTCTCCCAGAAAGACAAGAGAGAAAGACGAGAGAGGTCTGTAATTTTCATCATAGGTACACTTCAACTATGAGAGACAAATGAGGAAAAAAAAATCCAGGAAATCACATTGTAGGATTTTTAAAGAATTTATTTGTAAATTATGGTGGAAAATAAGCATTTGGTCAATAAACAATCAGCGAGAATTCTGGCTTTTACAGACCTGTTAGTTCTTCTTTAAGAAGCCCTCCTATTTTGCACTAATTACTTGTATTAATTGCACCCGTTTGAACTTGTTTTGTCTATAAAAGGCAACTGTCCACAATCTCAATCAATCACACTCCAAAGAGCTTTCTAAGGACAACAGAGACAAAATTTTAGACCTGCACAAGGCTGGAATGGGCTACAGGACAATAGGCAACAACTGTTGGCACAATTACTAGAAACTGGAAGAAACACAAGATGACTGTCTGGGGCTCCATGCAAGATCTCACTTCATGGGGTAAGGATGATTCTGAGAAAGGTCAGGAGTCAGACCCAAACTATACAGAAGGACTTAATCAATGACCTGAAGAGAGTTGGGACCACATTCTCAAAGAGAACCATTAGTAACTCACTATGCCATCATGATTCAAAATCATGCAGGGTATTCAAGGTCTCCCTGCTCATGCCAGCACATGTCCAGGCCCATTTCAAGTTCGCCAATGACTAGAGGAGGAGGTCATGTGGTCAAAGGAGACCAAAATAGAGCTTTTTGGTACTCAAGTACACTCGCCATGTTTAGAGGAAAAAGAATGCTGAGTTGTATCCCAAGAACACCATACCTACTGTTAAGCATGGGGGTGGAAACATCATGCTTTGGGGCTGTTTTTCTGCAGAGGACAGCACGACTGATCCGTGTTAAGGGAAGAATGAATGGGTCCATGTATCATGAGATTGTAAGCCAAAACCTCCTTCCATCTGTAAGAGCATTGAACATGTAATGTGGCTGGGCCTTCCAGCATGAAAATTATCCCAAATACACTACTCGGGCAGTGAAGGAGTGGCTCTGTAAAGGTCCTGGAGTGGCCTAGACAATTTGTGGAGGGAGCTGAAAGTTCATGTTGCCCAGCAACAGCCCCAAAACATCACTGCTGTAGAGATTTGCATGGAGGAATGAGCCAAAATACCAGCTACAGTGGTAACCTGGTGAAGACTTACAGGAAACGTTTAACCTCTGTCATTACCATGTTACAAAGTATTGAGTCTAACTTTTGTTATTGACCAAATACTTATTTTCCACCATAATTTACAAATAAATTCTTTAATAATCCTACAATGTGATTTCCTTGATTTTTTTCTCATTTGTCTCTCATAGCTGAAGTCTATCTATGATGAAAATTACAGACCTCTCTCATCTTTCCAAGTAAGAGAACTTGCACAATCAGCGGCTGACCAAATACTTCTTTTCCCCACTGTACGCCTGTCACACGTTTGAAGCAAATGGCAAAACAACTATAAGTGTATGACTTAGCATTTTGTTTATAAGGGATTTATTATCAGTCATTAATAATACGGTAACATTAGTGTTTATTAGTTCTTTTATAACAGTTTTATATCCCAGTCAAGAACATTTAATAGTAACATAATTAGCAAAATAAAAAAAAAGAACTGACTTTTTCATTTCACATTTGCAGTATCTGCAATATGTCTTTTTCTCGTCATTAGGAACACTTTTAATCCATTATATCAAACCTTTTTCTTTTTCCCAGTGCTTGCAATACCCGTATTTCCCCCATTTACCTGGCATATTAGCTAGGACTTTTTCTCTTCACCTTCTGTGTCTCGGTCTCTCTTTCACTCTCTCCCGCTCTCCTCTTTACGCTGTACTGCCTTATGTCATTGTGTTCTCCTCGTTCTTATTGTTGCATTCAACTTCCAACACCCACTTTTCTTGTTGTTTTTTGGTAGCCGCGGTAATTTTTAAAAGTAGCCCAAAAAACTGCACCCCGCCACGCTTGAATTTTCACCCACGACTGGATTTTCCAACAAGCCTAATTTGGCGTGAAAACCGTGAACCTGGCAACTCTGCCAACACCACTTTCCTAGCTAACACATACACATGTGACGGCACGTAAGGACACTGTCATACCCTGTCAATGATATTGATTAGCTGCGTAAAAAAGTATGTGAATCGCATCATTGGCTGGAGCAGCCAGTCACCAGTCACTCACTGACTCACACTGAAAATAGTACAGAATGAATTGTGTTTATTTTATTTAAAATTCAGGTTGGATTTTTTTTCGTGCGTAGCGCAGATTTTCTGTGTGCGGAGACCGTGTCAGCAGTGCGCAATTGTGCACACGCGCAGCTTGGAGGGAGCAGTGACCTTCTCCAGTTCCTTCATCCTGATTCTGCCAACTGTCCGTCTGCGACATATTCATGAAATGCTGGAAATGAAGTACTTCTGAATTATTGACAGTCTGATTAATCTGTTGGACGATTATTCTGGTCAATTATTGCTGATTAATCCTTTACCCTAGTGATGTGCCGTTTTATTGGTTGGCCAATTAATTGGGTAAATTACTGTTGCTTAATGCTTTATCTTATTGATGGGTCGATGTGTCAGTTGATCGATTAATCTGGTTGATTATTGATGATTAATCCTAACAATGGGTTAATTTATCAGTTGATCAATTACTCAGACCGATTATAATCACTTATCCCTTCATCCTGGTAATTGATTGTTGCCAATCAGTTCCTTTATTGTTCTGCCGAGTGCCAGTCTGTGTGGTATTTCCTGACTACAGCAGTTCTAGTGACAGACAAAAAAAATCTGTTGACTGATTAATCAAATGAATATTGGTCTTTCCTCAAACTAATTGGTCACTTTATTGGTTGACTGATTAATCAGTCCAATTATTGCTGATTGATCCTTCATCCTATCGATGGGCCCATTCCTTGGTTGTAGGATTAATTGTTGATTACTGTTAATTTATCCTTGATCCTAGCAATTCATAGATTTATCAGTTGACCAATTAATCAAGCTGCTTATTGTCACTTATCCCTTCATCCTAGTGACAGGCCAATTAAATGGTCATCCTGGTGCTAGATCTATTAATTGGTCAATCGATTAATCAGGTTGACAAGTTTGCTCACCCTTGTCCTGTGAGTTCTAGTCCATGTATTTCCTGAATGCTGGTAGTATCGCCACTCTAGAAGCAGATGAAGAGCATAAATCTATCCTTTCATCTCAAGTGAACAAATATTCATTTTTTGATATCTGATGTTTGTATTTTATCAGACGCAGCAAAACGACAACAACGTTATACATCAGCCGTCGGCCACTGATCACTGCTCTGAACTACGTTACAGGTCTATATTCTACATACAAGCTGAAACTGAGCTGAAACCATTTTTTTTTTCTTGCTCGCTTTGCGTGTTTTACATTTGTGTCAACACTTCAACCTATAAAACCTTCAAAGTAACAACGTCTCCTTTAGGCTTTACAAATATTTCTACAACTGGCCTCAAAGCCAATTAAACAAGGAACTGCTCATATCCTCCAACAGCCCTGAGGCTGCCTCACACACACACACACACACAGGGCTGAGGAATTGACTTTAGCCGCTATGCTAGAGTGAGAAAAATGCAGGCATGTGTGGAATGGACGCACTCAGAACAGAAAACATTGAGAAGCAGCTGAGATGCTCAGACTAACGAGAAGGTGTTTGTTTACTTTGCTTTAGCTCCATTTGTTTACCTCAGCTGCTCAATTCAAAAGAGAAAACACTGATTCTGCATCAGAACTGGTGTACATAGCTATACTGGGCATCAAAGCTAAAGATAAACTGAAATCAGCCATAACATTAACACCACCTCTTTATGTACACTCATTGTCCATTTTAGCTCCATTGACCTAGCACTAGGTGCACGTAATAGTACTGAAATTACAAACTGTAGTCCTGTTTCTCTGTATACTTTGTTAGCCTTCTTTCAGCCTCAGGACAACCGCAGAGCTGGTGGGTCAACCTGAGTGACACTGATGTGGTGGTGTGTGTCAGTGTGTGCACTGCTGTTTATAAACACCTCAGTGTCACTACTGGAGTGAAAATAGTGCACCAACCAGCCAGCAGTGTCAGGACTAGAGGACAAATATAAACTGTGCTGAGCTGCTGTCTCTGACTTTACATCTACAAGGTGGACCAACAAGGTGTGTGTGTCTAATGTAATGTACAGTGGAAGGACACAATGTTTAACATCTCCAGCAGCTCTAACACACCACCATCACGTCAGTGTCACTGAGAATTATCCACCTGCTTTTTGTGGGTCCTCATCACCAAAGAACGAGGTATATGTGTGTGTGTGTGTGTGTGTGTGTGTGTGTGTGTGTGTGTGTGTGTGTGTAAAATGTAGAAATATCTGAAGTAAAAAGACACACCAGAGGTGCACAAGATCAGCGACTCACAAAACTGAAGCCAATACTCACCCACAATGTTTTTTTAATGGGCCAATGATGCTCTGTGTGTGTGTGTGTGTGTGTGTGAGCATTGTCTGAGCCAAGGCTGCAGATTTGTGGTCAGCAGCATTTTTACTGTCCACATCTGCAGGCGGTGATAAACCCATAAAATCTAGCAGCTCTCGGCAGGGGGCCGAGCGCACGCACACAGGCGCGCACACACACACACACACACACACACACACACACACACACACACACACACACACACACACACACACACACACACATTGCCACCTCTGCTCCACAAACACAGTAAAATGCCTAAAATTCCTTGTTTTTCCTTCATTACTTCCTTTGGGATGAAAACCTGGAAACACTGAGCATTACAGCTCAAACTGCTCAAACTCTAGGGGAGGTTCCCCCAAAAATCTGAATGATACCCTTATCCACTTATCTCAGATGGAGGCCATCAGCCAACACATTTGTACAGCTTGTTTACTTTAGAACTGCTACTGTGAGGTTAACATTACTAACAGTAGCACTCAATAGTCACGTAAATAACCCAGTCCTTTCTGTAGAAATACATCAAAACTTCCTTTGAAGTGACACAGACGTACTGTGAGCTTTGAACAATAACAAAATCTGACTGTATGTTAACTGATCTGTCATGATTAATGTCCTGAAATGTAAGTTTTTTATGCATTTTTATTATTTTAATATTTATGAAATGTTTTAAAATATTTTTTAATATTTGTAAATAAATTTGTTTTTTTTAAACATTCTTCGAAATACCGTGGAACCACTGTTTTTATCATTAATCCATTCTAAAGTGTCTGATGACAGACCAAAATGAGCGATAACCGAAGCAATATTTCCCATAAGAAATAATGTAAATCAAATTAATCTGTTCTAGTCACTCCAAAATATTAACTCTATATTAATTTTATATAGAATAACTATAGTTTTACATACAGAACACAATGAGAAATAAATACAAAAGACTAATGAAATGGATAAATAAACACTTAACATCACTTTTATGGGTTTACGCTCTGTTGTAGAGTGTGCTGGTGTGGTCCAGCCAGCAGCCTTTGTTTTGTACACCTGATCTCAGCTGCAATTTGTTTTTAGGCAGTATTGCTGTGCACCATCACTTTAGTGCGACATGTTTTAGTTAGGTTTGAGCGCTAGCAACTAGAACGATGAAAAACAAAGCCAGAAAATGAGAAACAAAGCCAGAATAAACAATGATTCATTGTTCGTGGGTGGATGCTTTGTTTTTGCAAAATTAACGGTAAGTCATGTGGGCACACCGACAAACACAAGGGGAATGAACAATAATGGACAAAATTTCCCCCAAAAAAGTCGACGATAACCAAATTGTAAATCACCAGGGCAAATGATAACCACTGTTTTTTTTCTACATAAACTTGCTATATAATTTCTTGGTATTTTTAATACAATTGTATACATTTTTATACATGCAGACAGAATGTTTTATATATGCTGATACATATTTTTATATTCTTTCAGATTTTAATGTTTATTAAGTACTTATTTTATATTTTTTTTAATAAATTGGTACATTTTTAAAATAATACATTTACATTTTTTACATATTTAAAATACATTTTGTTATTAAATTTGTATAAAATTGTTACATATGTAAACAGAAAATTAAGTATATAAATAATGCTTACATTTTGATAAATCATTTTTTTACCTTTTAAAAATGTACATTTAAAATCAAACACAACAACACAAACATTTACAAACCTGACCTAGCAGTTTCACATTTTATGAGAAAAATGTTTTATTTAGGAACTAGACAAGTAATTTGAACTGAAATGTGAAATATAGTAAACTTCCCATTTTATAATGTACATTTCATGATGCATCCTTATATAATAAAAGTCTTTATTCTCCCTGCACTGGATCCGTGCTGAAAGTTAAGAGGTGTCTTTAATCTGTATGGGAGGTCTATGTTAGAAAGTTCAGGTGAGGAGATTCTCTAACCCTGCATTTGATTTCCACCTGAACTCTCTCCTCAGTCTCTGATCTCTTATTCATGGCCTGTTTTCCACATCACAAACAAAACCAGCCAGCAAAACCAAAAGTAAACAATATCTAATATTGAGGTTCTTTTAAATTCTTTATATTCTTCTTTCCTGTAAACCTGCTCCCTGAAACAGAAATAAATAATAAAGAATAAAGAAAAGACCTGCAGGACCCAAGTCTGGAGTTCATACAAACAATATTCTAAGTTTTAAACATAAAAGTCTTTAAAAAATGTAAATATTAAATTCCAAAAATAAAATGTAAATTAAGTTAGAATGATCAGGTAGATAATATAAACAGTCTACTAATAAAATCAAAATGAGAAATAACTAATATTTACACTAGATTTGAATTGATAGTTTCTATTAAGTTCCGATTTTCTACGATAAATGCAAAAAAGTCATATTATATATGTCCTTTGAAGTTAATTAGATTGATCTTTTCCTGTAAGCCTGCAACAGAAATAAATAAATAAATAAATAAATAAATAAATAAATAAATAAAAGGCCTGCAGAACTCAAGCCTGAAGTTCATACTTTACGGTACACAAAAGTTTTAAAAGGTAAAATCCTCAAAAAATATACATTTGAAATTCCAAAAATAAAATTAGAAATATATTACTTTAAATTAGTTAGAAATATCTAGCTATAAATAAGATAAGTCTTATAATAAGCTCATACCACTCTCAAAATGTGAAATAATACATATTTACTCTCAATTTTGACAGATAGAAGATCAGACCTTAAGTTGATAAGATAAATACAAAAAGGAGGAGTGATAACTTTTTACCACCAGATCTATTTCATACATGTCCCAGAATTTATGCAGGTTAGCCAAATCAAAAAGAGTATTGCTCAACTTTGAGGTATACTGAATTGTCATTTGTGTACCATATGTTCTGTATGAACAGGTTCTGACCAATAAACACCTTTCGTTTTTTAGTGAAATATCACCAAATGACTAGATGAAGGACAAACATTAACTCTGAATATAATGTAACTTTAATTTTGGATAATTTGGGAGCATTTCTAGTCAAGAATGTCTCTATTAATTAATTGTAACCTAATATAGACCCTAAGAGTAAGAGTATAATTATAAATATAAAATGTATTTGTATTTTTTAAATATTTTTCCCTGAAATAACTTATTAAATTAACAAAAACGTATTAACAAGTAATTATGGAGCATTTCTATTGGTCAATGCATCACCATCATACACATGCACACACATACACACACACACAGGCTCCACTCTATCTCCCGCTCACAAGAGTTTTGGCAGAGCCTCAGTCACACACACTGAGGAAAGCAGATAACAACACTGGACTCTCTCTCCTTCACATGCACTCGCTCGCCCACTCACTCTCTTTCACATGCTCAGGTTTTCTTCATTACCATGACAGAAAAGCTCCGTCTTTCTCTCTTTCTCTTGCTATTCTCTCCCTCACTCTCCAACTCTGTCTGTCTCTCTCTCACATCTCATCTTTCTCTTCGTGTCTGTCTCCGTCTAATCTTTGTCCCTCTCTCTCTGTCCGTCTCATCTTTGTCTTTCTCTCTCTCATCTTTGTCCCTGTCTCTCTCTCTCTCTCTCTCCATCTCATTTTTGTCCCTCTCTTGCTCTTTCTCTCCGTCTCATTTTTGTCCCTCTCTTGCTCTTTCTCTCCGTCTCACCTTTGTCCCTCTCACTCTCTCCGTCTCACCTTTGTCCCTCTCACTCTCTCCGTCTCACCTTTGTCCCTCTCTCTCTCTCCGTCTCACCTTTGTCCCTCTCTCTCTCTCCGTCTCACCTTTG
>BRDA01060713.1:0-20852 GCA_036984385.1 Crenuchus spilurus
ATATATATAGTCTACTCATGGATCCATCCATTATCTCATCTGCTTAATCCTGATCAGGGTTGCAGTTAGTCCCCCAGTCCCTCACCAGGTGCAGGGCAGGTAATTACAGACTTTCCTAGCCAAGCTCAGGACAGGGCGCCAATCCATCACATTTTAGAATACCCGATACACCTGACGACTGTGCAAGGAAACTAGAGACCCTGGAAGAAACCCATGCAGACACTGGGAGAACATGGAAACACCACCCAAATGAGGACTTGATCCCAAGACCTTGGCACCGAGAGGCGAGCGTGCTAACCACCAAGCCACCCACAGTCACACACGATACAACTCGGTTCAGTTCACAATCATGGGTTCACGATTGGATTTTCTTGAAATATTTGAAACTTAATTTGAATGAAGAAAATGAAAAGAAATTCATTTATTTAAAGCATAAATAAGGCAAGATTATTATTAATTATAACTGTTTAACAATTATATCTTCACTATATCTTACATAATTAAGTGAAAATATTGTGATTTATGGGGCTCGTGTTGGTTAAATAGCTTGTGCTGTCTGCTGTTCAAATAGCAACTACAACAGATGGCATAATGAACAGAATACACGTGATATCATCTTTCTACATCGTCACAAGTATGCATTGCGATGTATGGTGCCTTGATGCATCACTACACCCCTACTAACCACTCAATGTTGTGTCTGTTTTGCTTCAGATTCACTGTGATACCTCCATACGCACCACTGACTCACCGTTACCCGCACTGGAGAGTAGTCAACATGGGGATTTCATGCAGTTTGAGTCAGTCCCTGATGCAGTCACGGTGGAATCCAGTGTGCAGGTGAGGTACAAATGTACCAGAGCCTGTAGAATAGGGGTTGAAGTTGTACTATCCACTCCAAAGACCGCTGGACTTGTGACTTTCAGAAGAACATGGATCCACCTCAAGAAATTTGGAGTTACAAGAGCAAAGGAGATTCAGCTTACTTTCCCTTCGGCTGTTCTGTACAAAAGAAACTTTTTTATTAAGCAGCCAGTGGAGGTCCACCATGTGATGCTCAGGGCCTGGCTGGTCCATCTGGATGGAGAAACACACAACAGAAGCCATGTTGGAATTAGTCAGTATCATCAGTCACTGGTCAGAACATTTAAATTCCTGCAGACGCTCCCAGTCTCTGAACGTCCTGTCCAACTGCAGAGCAGATCAGCCGCATGGGGGCCTGAGCTGATGTGGAACCTGACCAAAGACAGGATACAGCAATGTTCTCCAGAGTCTGGTGAAGAGTTTGTATATACTTTTAATATAAAAGGGTTACTGGAGGAAATGTTAATAATCCAAAAGCTCCTGCAGGAACATTCAACTACATCATTGGGTGCCTTCAAGCACCTCAGGTTTCTTGAGAAACATATTTAAAGTTCCTCAGAGCTCCACCCTTTACAACAGTAAATATGATCCAGTAAATAGCAACTGTTTACCATTTCTATAAAGGGTTAAGCACAATTATTGACTAAATCATAGCACTGGTGCTGAATCACCATTGGACAGGGTTTAGGCTTAATCTGGATCTGGGAAACCAGCAGAGGTGTCAAGTAACGAAGTACAAATACTTTGTTACTATACTTAAGTAGAACTTTTGGTTATCTATACTTTACTGGAGTAATTATTATCAGATGACTTTTTACTTCTACTTACTTACATTTTAATGTAATTATCAGTACTTTCTGCTCCTTACATTTTAAAAACAGCCTCGTTATTTCTACGTATTTCATTTTGGTTTGTCATCATTCAAAAACATCCTGTCCAGATAAACTGCGCCATCCAGAAAGAGTGAATGTGATTGGTTGGATGATAAGTATAAACAAATACCATTCTGATACCCTATTGGTAAGCGATCGATCACACCTGCACGTCACGTAAATGTTTTCATTTTCAAGGGGTATATATGCAGCTGAAACAGGTCGCCAGTACATCCCAAAAAATGTCAACACGACCATTTTAATATAACATTATAGTCATTACAGCTTTTAGAAAAAATGTATTTTGGGGGTGGGGTAGTGCACTATATGCCCCTGTGGCACAGCCTGTTTTGGGATTTGTTTTCCTTACTTTACTTTTACTTTTATACTTTAAGTAGTTTTGAAACCAGAAGTTTTGTACTTTTACTTGAGTAAAAAGCTTAAGTTAATACTTCAGCTTCTATAAAAGTCTTTTTAAACCCCAGTATCTGTACTTCTACCTGAGTAATGAATGTCAATACTTTTGACACCTTTGGAAACCAGACACTTGTCATATATTTAAACATTGAATATCATGAAGACGTTTGTGTTCATAATTGAAGTCAAAAAGGTAAACTGTCATGTATTTTATACTCATTACATGTAAAGTGACATACGCCAAGCCTTTTTTTATGTTCATCAGTTTGACTTAAGATGAGATAAGCCTCATTCAGTCCTAAATTCAGTTGTCACAGCAGCAAAGAGACAACAGAAAGCAATCAGAGATAGAAACAGACATTAGAGATTTAACAATATAGAGATTATAATACAACTTATAAAAAACAACCAAATAACTGTTTATGATACTGTACATGGTATAATTGCACTTTGGTGGATTTCACATAAGCTGTGTAAATAAATAAATATCACAGTAATGTAGTTAATGGACATTACACATCACATACACATGTTGTCCAGAGTATTTCCAGTCAGTATTTAGCTGTGAGTGAGGTTAAAAATTAAGAATTAAGGGTTCTAAGTTGTAAGTTATAGGTTATAATTAGTCTACTGGGTGCAGTTTTGGTTGTAAAGTCTAACCACAGCAGGAAGGAAGGACCTACGATAACGTTCTTTCACACACTTTGGGTGAAGCAGGCGGTCACTGAAGGAGCTGCCCAAGGCTGTCAAAGGCTACTGTACTCAGGCTACAACTGCCACATTCCTAAAATCAAACCTGAAATCAAGCTCCAAGAGTCTGGAGGAAGAGTGTAGACTCAGAATTTAAGGTCCAGTGTGCAGTTTCTATGATGGTTTGAGGTACCATGTCATCTGGTGTTGGTCAGTTATGTTTTATCAAGTCCAAAGGCAACACAGCCATCTACCAGGATATTTTAGAGCACTTCATGCTTCCATCTGATGACAGGCTTTATGGAGATGCCCATTTCCTTTTCCAGCAGGACTTAGCACCTGCCCACAGTGCCAGAACTAGTACTAAATGGTTTGCTGACCATCATATTACTGTGCCAGCCAAGTCATGAGCTGTAAGTCATATTGATCAACATGATCAAACATGAAATATGTGACTTTGCATGTAATGAATATAAAATATGACAGTTTGTCCTTTTAAATTAAATTATGAATAAATGAACCTTTTCACAGTATGCTGTGGTTATGTATGAGTTTATAAGGAAAGGGTTTGTTAGTTTGCTCATGAATTGGCTGAAGTTAGCATTTGATATTAACATTTGTTCACCGGTTGATGCTATTGCAGATGCTGTGGATCTGCTTGTGTTCCCCTTTGCCAGCACTGGAGAGAAATATGGAGTCATCCGCACATTCTCTACCTTCACAAACAGAGAGCTGGAGACTGCTCGCCTCCAAGCTACAGAACAGCCCAGGTCAGAGAATCATCTCAGTTCAGAATAATTCAGTTTACGTGAGATGTGAACAAAGTTATTCAGCTGTTTTGAAGTGTTACTGTGTGAAAAAGTCTCAGACGGTGATCATAACCATTGCAAGTAAACAACTTTCTGTGCTTCAAACACCTCAGATGTCTCGTCATTCATCTATACATAAGACTATTAGACATGTGTAGTCTTTACTACACTTAATGTCAGAGTTTATATTTGAGTTTGTGTTGGTTCTGTTTAATAAACATCAAGCTTAAACATACATTCAGCTCCTTCAGCCCTTTATGATAATTTTTTACATTTCTGATATAAAAGTACGTATTGTCATGGGATATTCTGGGTAGCTCCAAACTTTTGAGAGTCAAATCAAATCAAATCAAATTTATTTATAAAGCGCTTTTTACAACTGATGTCACAAAGCAGCTTTACAGGGTCAGTAATAACAAACATCAAATCATTAATCCCTAATCCTTGGTGAGCAAGCCAACGGCGGCAGTGGCAAGGAAAAACCCCCTCAGAGCTGGAGGAAGAAACCTTATGAGGAACCAGACTCACATGGGGGACTCATCCTCCTCTGTTCTACTAAATATAAGTTCTACTAAATATAAGAGAGGTAGTACATGTTGACATAATGAGATTATTCCAGTTTATTTTCGACTGTTGGTTATTTATCATGTAAAAAGTGACAATTTTGAAATGACAGTGTTGCATTATTACACATTCATCATTAGGATGCTATCAATATCTGTGCAGACCTCTATTAACCATATAAAGTACATATCAGATAGATATCTGAGTAATTTATATACTGAATAAAAGTATGTTATTCTAAATGAATAAACAAATTATCAGGATTCCAGGTAAGGTCATATGGGAAATCTTATGTAAACAATACTGATACTTTGTGTAATGAATGAACGGTGTATTGCTTTAGTCTTTTTGCGGCCTGCTTTAAGGACAAGTTTGTCAGCCATTGTAATAGATGGAGAGGTTGTTAAATAAACATATTACACATCTGCAGGGTGTCGCTATCAGTGTGGTTGTACCTGCTGAACTGGTGCGGTCAGCATTTTTGTGGAATCCTCAGACATGTAAACGAGCACAGGAAGTACGTCAGCCCTCTCATAATGCTTACGGACACAGGTGAGTGCACTCAGGTACTGCTGACATCACAAAGTCCTTACAGTGTCAACACGCAGCTCAGAATGAGTCGAATCAATATTTTCATTAAGATAAAACTAATTTATGTTGCTTCTAGTTTCATGCTAATGCGCTCCAACAATGACATAACACACCCATCCTGCGGGACCACTGCCTTGTACACTTTAGAGAGTTCTCTGCACCCAGCACACTAGACTCATTTACTAATTAATTAACTAATTATCTTACTAATTAATTAACTAATGAATGAATTATCAAGCTGAAATAGAGCAGGGAGAATGCAACATGCAGGGCAGTACTACTGAGGACCAGGAATGAGAACAACAGCTCTACACAGTCACAGGGTTGAGAAACGTTATCCCAGCAAACGTGGTCACATGTCTACATTGTCAAGTATCATTGTTTATGTTGTCTGTGCAAGGTCATCTCAAACTTGGCACAGTGTTATTAATTATTAAAGAGGAACAGTGGCAAGTGATGCCACAGCTGAGAACGTCATGCTTGGCTTTCTTTTTGAAGAGTATTTGGATAATATGCTCAATGTTATAGTCACTGTCTTAGCCCAGCAGGGGGGTATTCCATGAAGCAGGATTTCTCAATTTAACCAGGTAGCTTAAGCCCAAAGTCAAACCTATTTAATAGGAAAATATAAGCAACACATTCTTAGAGGACAGTCCTTAAAGTTGGGCTCAAGTTATCTGGCTAACTTTGTGGAATAGTCCCCAGAATAGGCATTTGTAGATTTCCATTGCATCCTGCCGTATTAATAATTTATACACATCACTACTGATTGGGTAACACCTTCCCTCTATCGAATACTGACCTCAAAGCTAGTCGTTGTTCAACCTGGAGCAAAACAGTGCATAAGGTTTTGAGATTGAACATGTGCCATATTTCAATTTTCAATTTTATTTATTGCTATATAACTTTGAATTTATTGACAGCGAACTTCTTCATCAGTCCTTACCATACACAGGGGTTAGACAATGAAAGTGAAACAGCTGTCATGTTAGTGTGGGAGGTTTCATGGCTAAACTGGACCAGTCTGGTGGCCAATCTTCATTAATGTCACATTGCACCAGTAAGAGCAGAGTGTGAAGGTTCAGTTAGCAGGTAAGAGCACAGTTATATAGTATATTACAATGCACACAACATTATGGTGACATACCAGAGTTCAAAAGAGGACAAATTGTTGGTGCACGTCTTGCTGGCGCATCTGTGACCAAGACAGCAAGTCTTTGTGTCTAAATATTATTGAGCCACTTTGGGGTGTTTTGGAGGAGCGAGTCAGGAAACGGTTTCCTCCACCAGCATCACGTAGTGACCTGACCACTATCCTGCAAGAAGAATGGCTTAAAATCCCTCTGACCACTGTGCAGGACTTGTATATGTCATTCCCAAGACGAATTGACGCTGTATTGGCTGCAAAAGGAGGCCCAACACCTACTAATGAATTATTGTGGTCTAAAACCATTTCAGTTTCATTGTCTAACCCCTGTATATACACCATACACTCCATTAACCTACTTTGTATGTGTGCTGTGAAGGTAACGTTGTTGTTCAGGTGTATTTGGTCTCCAGAGAGGATAAAGCATTCACGGCTCACACAGCTCTGCCTCTGCTGACCTGGATCCGTCTGGATCTCTTCATCCACGGCTCAAAGGTGTGTTAGCTCTCACACAAAGTCTGTTCTGCTCCTCTTTTAGAATCCATGCTCACATCTACTGCACAAGATCATACAAGATGAAATTCACAGATAGATTAGTCAGGATTCAGCATGAACATCTCTTCCAACAGTACTTCTGTACTAATTAAAGGCATTGAAGGAGTGTATGTTGAGTATTGTGTATCTAGGCATCCATACTTATTGTATTTGGTAGCATCTAAGCTTGAGGTATCTTCTGGGTATTCTACCCTACACTAACTAGCTAGGGATCCTTCCTTGGTACACAGCATAACACTTCTGTAAGTCGCTCTGGATAAGCGCATCTGCTAAATGCCATATATGTAAATGTTCATCCTTAGGATGGGTGAGGTTACAGCCTTAACTCTTAGCCTGCAGTCACACCAGCAGCGAAGTGATGAAGCATCCAGATGTTATTTTCAGTGAGACCTGGCAAATTCTGCCAACAGGATGCAACACAAATGTTAGAAATTCAACAAAATTGAGTCAAGTTTAACTTTATCCTGAATAGTAGAAACGGTATTTGGCCATTACCAAAGGGATTTGAGCACTCATTGAGAAGCCATTAAGAAACCTGAAGATCCAAACAGAAGACAGGAGGTTCTGGAGAAACAGTACCCATACAGTCACCAGGAGCCTGAATAGACTTGATGACTCTTTTTAAAATGTTTATTTATTTTTATAATTTTTGCCAATTTTCTCTCCTTCCCAATGTGGCAGTTGCCAATTAACCCATCCCATACACTAGGGGGCTCTCCCCATCACTTTTGTAATGTACCTGACTCTAGGAGGGTGAAGACAAGCACAAGCCTCCTCCGCTGCATGTGATGCAGCCACCGCCTCTGTTCGAACTACCACTTGATACACCGTCACTGGGGAGTCAATGCGCTCGGAGGAAAGTGCAGGGTTCCCAGCTCCGAATGTACCATCAGTACACCTGAGCCAGCAGACATTGCAATGTGAGAGTGATAGGGACAGTGAGGGCATCATCTACCCACCCAGAGAGAGAACGACCAATTTTTTGCTCTCTTGGGCCCTGGCTGTTGATGGCAAACAGCATGACCGGGATTCGACATCGCGATCCTCTGGTCATAGTGTCAGCGTCTTAGCCTGCTGAGCCACTCGGGGCCTGACTTGATGGCTCTTAATTGTTAATGGAGGAGACACTGTTGTCGTTTGGAATTTCTTTACAATGCATGTTTGCAAATATATCAGGACATAAACAAAAATGCTTTGACAAGTATTTCAGACATTGTTGGTATTTCTGTGATTAGCCAGTAATTGATTTTGTAGATGCTCTACAGTACAGACGGTGTAAATGAGGAGATGTCACTGTTTGGAATATGAATGGGAAAGTTTGTAATGCGCAACATGGCATCTGTTTGCAGAGAAAGTCCTGCCGTTCAAGAAAAAGAGCCAGTCAGCTTGCTGGTTACGCCATGAGTGGGGAAAGTCATCCTCACTGTGTACAGCTGAGCAAGCGCAGTAGCCAAAAACGTGTCCTTATGCATTACTGAGCCAAACACTATAAATGATTTCCTCTTCTTAAATAAGACCTTATTGACCTTTTCCTTTTATTGTCAATGTCTTTATTTGTTGTCAGTTCTTTAATTTTAATTTAACCTGATTAGATTCCATTTGGATTTATTTTCAATCCCTTTATGTTGTAAATACTTGGCTGCACTGAAAATGAGAGTCTGTCTCCGTGTATTTCCGAGTGAAAATACAGGTTGAACAACAACCTGCTTAGAAGGCAAGTGGTGAAAAGTCACTGCTGGTGTGAACGCAGGGTTAGATCTGGCAGTTACTGTCGGAGTTAACAACAGTATGCTGTAAAACAAGCAAGTTATTTAAGCAGTAAAGCTTAATAACAATAACAAGGGAGGATTATACATTTAATTCTATAGTCGTAACACATTCACAGAATTTCTGTCTTGCTTTGTATTTAATGGGCCTAAATGCCCCCCCCCCACTTCACAAAGTTTGTGAGGTAATGCAATTTTAACTTAGGACCTCTGTAATATTTAAGGTTGATTTACAGAGATGTGCCTTGGACTACACAAAAAATGATAAATGATAATTATTAGAATTATAACTGATATTATAACCTGCTTATAATAATGTATTAATATTAATTCATTATTAATTAATATTAATATTATGAGTAATAAGTTTGAAAATGAGCAGGATAGATGTTTAAAATGTTCTGTTTGTAGGTCTTAAGCCTGGTGTAATACTGTATTCATATCTAATCTGAACAGTAAGAGTAGCATTTTGCACGGTGTGGCTTTATATCTCTACAGGCGAAGCTGAGAATTAGCTATGCTAATTCTACAGGAGGAATGACGGATGCAGCACATTCATATGTGTAAGAACATTTTAATGATGTTATGGTGTTTCACGAGGATTAATGTAGTTTGAGATGCTAATATACTTTGTTTTGCTAGATTCTAAACTTTCCGATTGTATGATATGACTGTACCCATTATATAATGAACAATGATATTGTTGAACTTTATATTTAAACATGAAGTTTTTCTTCAGGTCTGCTGAAGGGTTATTTTACAAAACACAGTCTTCAATTTTTCTTACATGACTCTCTTTATTCTTCAGTAAGAAGGTGTTTGGTACTGTCTTTGACCCGTAAGATCTCATAGTGATATGTATATCATATCCTTTAAAAGGTCTGTAATGTTCTTAGACAGTTTTTCCCCTTAACGTTGTCCCCAGGAAGTCCCTAAGGGACATATACTGAACATCCTGAATGCAGTCATATTATGAAATTAATGTTCATGTGACCTCATTTACAAAATGGTGGTGTGAGGTAGTTTTATTCATTTTTTATTTGGCACAATTATATGTAAAGCTAAACCAGCAGTGTTGTGCAAAAGCAACTTTCAAATGAGATATATTTATCGTAATCACCCAATGTAACATATTATGCAACATTACAGACCTATGACAGTGTAACCTTTTTTTTTTCCACACCAAATGTAACTATGTAATATTTTGCAGTTTTGCAAACACTGTTTTGCATAATGACACTTCTGGATACTTTGTGATTGGTGGTGACATCTATATGCCAGGCATTCTTGGCTATTTTGGACCAGTCAAATATCATCGTTTAGGCACTGAGAAGGTGAGAATTCATTCCTCTCTTCTTTGTTGTGGAGTAGTCGTGTTCTACAGTCTAGTCCATTGTAGAGTAGCACCAAAATTGCTTGAATTTGGCAAACTTGTTTTTGAATTTTGTTACACTACTTTGGCAACTTTTGTTGCATATCAATTTTTATATATATATATTTTGCAGAATTTTGCTTATAACAGAAGAGCTCTGTATGGATTACATAAAAAGGACAGGCATGTTAGGTAAACTGTAAAAAAAATATTTTATTAAATAAAAAGTCAATTAAAAAGGTGTTAATTACTGTTTAGTTCATAGTCAGAATATTGATTTGGTACCGAGGAGTTCTGTCAAATTGTATTATAATTGATTATAATGAGTATTATTATAAGAATGTGACTGAAAGACACGTCTCAGGATGGTATCATACGAAAAAGCTTTTGTATTGTTTTTATTGTCTGTAAATAGTACATAACTGTAAATAAATATAAATGGTATAAATGGGGAGAATCTGAAATATGATATAACTATTGATTTCAATGTGATTATCAATAATTATTGGTAATCTGATAAGTGGCACCAGCATTAATGTAACATTTTCTTAACAAACAAATACAAACACTTCTACTTTCTTGATCTGACAGTTTTATGTGCATATTAATACCTGGTCTAATTTTTGTTTGAGGTGGTGAATCCTCTGGCTCCAATGAAGACGATGAAGCTACTAGATGAAGCCCACACTGAGTGTGAGGAGATGAGACAAGTCACTGAAGGCTTTCTTCAAGCTCTACAAGATGGCCAAACCAGAAGCACCAATGGTGAATGAATCTGTTAGTCCAGTGCCAACAGTTCAATTCGGTTGGATATCTCTTCAGTGAACAGAAAGCGCCCAATATCGTTCGTCCGAACACGGCAAATCACAGTTCTGCATTGTAGCATTTAAGTAACTTTCTTTGTAATAAATGCCCCAAATTTTATCTGCTGTGCTGGTGAAACAATGAAATAGTAGTAAATGTTGACGTGTTGTCTGCTTTGCTGTTCCAGATGTCTGCGAGTCATATTATGAGGGGTTAAGGAGGACGTTTGCTCAGTCGAGGTGCACACAAACATGGTCTTGGGATCAGCAGGTCAAATACAGCTCTTTACTGAAGATTCTCAGAACATATGAAGAACAACTGATCTCAGGTACCTGCAGTTTAATATAAGTTCTATTATTTGAATAATAGGGGAGGTGAAGGGGAGGTGATAAAAAAACAAACCCCCCTCAGCCCCCAGACTGCACCCTACGGAGCACAGTTTGGAAGCCACAGGAGGAAAAGAAAAAAAGTCACCTATTTCGCATAAGCACATTCAACAAGACATAGCATGATGGGGATAAGGGCAGGTAGGATGGGTGGGATGATGGCTGGATAAAGACCAGCGAAGGCACGAGGGTCTGGCAGCGACCAGAGTGCTTCCGCACGGAACACCATGCCCCCGTCTGGGAGTAGCCATCCGAGGCGGATGGGGGGGAGGAGTTGGAAGAAGACCTAGACACGCCTAGCAACCACTTAGCAACCACTGCGGGAGAAGGTTTGCAGCTCAGCGCCGAGTGAAGCCTGGCAGACAGGACAGAGAAGCGAGCAGGGTAGATAGTGAGGAGAGGAGGAAAAATGCGACCGCCTCCGACGAGAGCCAAACAGAAACAATGCAGGAAACAATGCGTTAAACAACTTTACTTGGTGACATTAAGCCATTGGGAGTCCACTGCTTCCAGTTCAGCTTGATTATGGAGCCTGGCCTGAACCAATTTTGCAGACAAAGCCATGAACAAGTCATCATAACCAACAAAGTTTACAGATTTGCCTAAAAGCATTTTATCTTAAAATGAGAAAAATATAAGGAGAACATCAGTATCTGGTTACTTTGGGTACTAACTGTTGTTCTATAACTTAAACTAATACGAGAACTGCACTGGACATCACTATAATCAGTGTGAAGCTTGCTCAGCATCTGACCTGTCTTTTCATGCTTTAGGCCCATGGAGCAGCAGACGTTTGCTCTTCATTCAGCAGCTATTTCAGCACGCTGTAAGGAGATTGGGTGAAGTGGGAGGTGATGGTGTTGGATCGGAGGTTATGTTCTCTGTAACAGAGCTGCTGAAGGTCTGCTTGTGTTTGGGTCATCACCGAGCCTCCCTCATGCTCGCTACTTTACACCTTGCAGGTCTCGGCCTACCATCAGACCTGGAACAGGTACAGGTCAGGGTACATTATGCCATTTAGAGGCTGTCTTGTGTGTCTTTAATGAATATGGTGCTGATGTAAATTTGAAAACACTCAACATCACAACTTGCTTCCATACTTTTGATGTGTTGTGTAGTTTAATGCCAGCAAAGCTATTCCAGTTTGAAGAATTGTGCAGCAATTGTGCAAAGCTTTGACTTGTGTCCCGCAGGGTCATGTGTACAGTCTGATGGGTGGTTTAGGAGACGAACATCTAGCTCTACTTCATCTAGGCTATAAGCACATGCAGGGTTTGGATGGCTTCACTAAGGACCACAGCATGGCGTATGGTTATTATGCCAACCTGGGAAGGCAGACCAGCATTGACCGACATAAAGTCCAAGACTCTGAGGTGAGCAGCTCTTAGAATTTAGGGTAAAATAAGTATCCATGTTTACTGACCAACATATTACCAAATGACTGGTCAGTCATTCAGCTGAGGTAGGGGTTGGATAGATTAGTCAGCTAATAAATTTACTACTTGACACTTTGGATAGCAGTCGATTGGTTGAGGTCAGAGCAGTACAACAATATAAAGCTCTCTAAGCTCTATGTTTCTCAAACTATACCCCATGAGGGATCAGGCTAAAAGTTCAAGTGATTTAAAAAAATTACAGATTTGTTTTATTATATTTTTAGCATCCCAACTTTTCTGCAATGGGGTTTGGACATTTCTTCTGATGTATAATGAAGCATAAACAGTTTATTTTTGGCTTTAAATTATGTGCCTAAGACTTTTGGACAGAATGTATAAACAGATTTTATATTGATGTGAATATTTTGGAAGTTCACAGCTGTCAAATTAATTTTTGGAAGCTATAAAAAAATGAGATTTTAAGCTTGTATAAATCAAAAATTTCAAAATGAGGTGGTCAGGTTTTATTCATAATGCCTTCTTAATGCCTTATAGCAATCTCTCATTGAGCATGTGCATGTGATGAGCGTGGAGGAGCTGCAGATGCAGGTGGGGGACGATGGGGATGTTGTACAGTTTCTCAGACTGCAGGCTGAGAGAGGAGACATCAAGTCTCAGGTAATGTATTCACATAATCAAAAGCTGATTTGTTAACTGAGTTGCTGGTTTGTAAGTATGGGGCAGCCGTTTCCTGGTAGCTAGGGATCGGGTCATGTGACCAGAAGGGTGTTG
Source organism: Crenuchus spilurus (assembly GCA_036984385.1). Lineage (NCBI taxonomy): Eukaryota > Metazoa > Chordata > Actinopteri > Characiformes > Crenuchidae > Crenuchus > Crenuchus spilurus. The sequence continues at coordinate 13,006 of BRDA01060713.1, forward strand.
GCATGATCCTCAGGCATGTCATGACTGAAGTGCCCTGGACCAAGGAACCTCCAATGCCTCAATCGTAAATTTATTATTAGTTATTTTAGGTCTCTTTGTGTACATTAACTAAAATGGTTCATGAAGAAACTCTATTTACATATTTTTGACAAATATCTCAGATATATATGATCAGCCAAGACATGTTTGGAGTCTAAATTTAGCTTTTACAACTGGACCTGTGACGTTAATGTTGCTAACACTGGAACTCAGTAGTCCCCTAAATAGCCCAGCTAAGTCTGTCAAAATGCATCAAAATGTCTTATCGCACTCAACCCTCATCCAGATGTTAATGAAGGTCTCACAGACTACTGGATGTGGTTTAGGACACAGTGTGACTTTGTTACGAGTATGACGGAATGAAGTTATAAGTTTCTGCTTGTAGTAGTGAAGTAGTATTAATTTTTATAGTCAAAGTCATACTGTGTCCTAAACCACATACCGGTAATCTGGTTTGTGAGACCTTCATTAAGATCTAGATGAAGTCTGAGCAAGTTGAGACAAGTTGTGATGTGATGTATTGTGACTGGGGTAATTTAGGTGACTATTGAGTTATTGTGCTTTTTTTGTAAACAATGTTAACATTACAGCTGCAGGTCTAAGCAATATCTGGCCTCCAAACATGTGATAGTTGATGGACCATTGTGGAAAAATATCAAAATATGATTTCTGGCTGAACCATTTCTTTTGTTGATGTAACTTTTAATTTGGGCATGACCACCTAACATGTGAACTCCCTTTTTCATGCTTCCAACATGTTTCTACTAATAAATGTGATATCTAATAAAAGATCAGAATCTGCACTTTCAGCAGAATTTGTTCAAATAAATGATAAAAAAATTTACATTGTTATATTCATTAAAGGCGGCACGGTGGCTTAGTGGTTAGCACGTTCGCCTCTCAGCGCTGGGGTCTTGGGTTCGAGTCCACATCTGAGCGGAGTTTCCATGTTCTCCCCGTGCCTGCGTGGGTTTCCTCCGGGGACTCCGGTTTCCTCCCACAGTCCAAAAAACATGGAGGTCAGGTGGATTGGGTACTCTAAATTGTCCGTATGTGTGTGTGTGTGTGCATATGTGTACACCCAATGATGGATTGGCGCCCTGTCCTGGGCTTGGTTGAATAGTGTAATGCCCTGCCCTGCGCCCAGTGAAGGGGTAGGGGACTAACCGCGACCCTGATAAGGATTAAGCGGGTGGGATAATGAATGAATGAATGAATGAATGAATATTCATTAAATGTTCACTAACATGATTGTTTATGTGGTAGAAAAAACTCGCTCAGATGTTGTTTTGGGGCAGTAATGGTGTGAAGAAGGACCTCAGAGAAGCTATAAAATGGTTTGCCAGAAGTGCTCTGCAGATGACTGACGCTGCTGCCATGTATGACTATGGCATCCTCTTACTAAAGGTCAGTCTGAAACTCAAATTTACTGGATTGTGCAACAGTGTTCATTTACTGCCTTTCACTTTATTTGGATAGGCTGCTATTTTCTATAGATAATCTACTAATTATCTACATATGTTCACGTTAACAAATTAACTGTTAAATAATATATGTTTATGATGAGCATTATCATAAGGTCCAGGGTTAGTACTAAGTTGACTCTAGTACACGATTAGAATAATGTAAATAAAATCAAGACATCAAACATGAGCTATTCCAATAAGGTGGACACTATACCCTATTTTACACATTTCTTTATTTTATATGGGAATACAAATTGGATGCCCATTCTTTGACAATTCGCCACTTTCACAATTCCCAGAATGCACCGCGCAACCGGCAACATCTGGTTCACCATTTTCTCTTGTTTATGTCTGTGCCAGATACCCTACATACACTGTTTACAACTTTATTTGGTAAGTAAATACTTACGTGATATCTACTAGCTTTTGTAACTATATGCAGATAATATTTCTTTGGATATTAAACATCATATCTTGTTGTGTCAACTTGTATTTTCAATTTATGCAGTGGGTTTTTTACTGTAAACACGTTGTTGCAAGCTATCGTGTTGCATGCTATCAATACTAAGCTACACTACTAGAGAACAAGAGAAAATGGTGAACCGGATGTTGCTGGTTGCACGGTGCATTCTGGGAATTGTGAAAGTGACGAATAATCCCTTAAGGTTATTATGTATTAATCTTAAGACATTATTTAGCATTCAGTAACTGCTATTAATCAAATGGGTCATTATGAGGATGCGTTTTGGCATATTATTATTTTTTTAATTCTGAAAATAAACACGTTGCACTAAAATGTGCAGAATATATTTTAATTTCTTATCTGTAGAAGAAAACTTACATCTTATTTATTTTACACAACACAATGTGTCATTTGATGGGGATGCACAAGCTTTGGTAACACTTTATAATACAGCCCAGTTGTAGAGTGTAACTTCCTGTTATTGATGGTGTAATTTTACTGAACTTACAGTTAACTTCCCTGTATGAATCAGTACACACAAAAAATGTACTAGTTCCTATTAGTGCATACATGTAGGTACAGCAGAAGAAACTGTCACTTAAACCACATGTACTAGATGAGGCCTTAAGGTCTGAGCTCTTTGTGTCTGTATGTAACCTCAGTGGTTCAGTCTCAGGTGTTATTTTACAGGGTACTGGTGTGAAGAAGAACCGGAGACTGGGATTAAAACTCTTGGAGAAAGCAGCTGATATGGTGAGCTTTTGTGTGACATACCTGTGTCATGAGTGAAGACGTAGTTTGACATCACTGTTCAAGACTGTGGATTTTGTGTTTCTCAGGGCCTGGTGACTGCTCTGAATGGTCTGGGCTGGTACTACAGCAATGTAGAGAAAAACAACACGAAAGCTGTGTATTACTTTGAGCTGGCAGCTCGGAATGGCAGCAGGGATGGGGTGTTCAACTTGGGTGTTTATCACCTGAATGGGGCAAATCCAAACACACCTGAGAAGAATGAGGTAGACTGTAGACACGTTTCAATACAAAAATGTCAATAACATATACAGCAGTATACCTAAACTCTAAAGAATGTTCAAAAAAGTTTACATCTGGAATTATAAATGGCCAAAGAAAATTGGTTTATAGGAATTGGCTTATGGGAAATGGTTTGTGGGAAAGTGAACTATGGCTGCACAGAATCTGTCAGTTGTTTTAAATGGATAAGTGTAGCATATGCAGGCAAGTTAACAAAGGGCTAAGGGATATTTACAAAGGCATTGGACAGTTTCTCTAAAGTATTAATTAGTGTTGTAGTCAATACCGCACTGTACAAGTCCAAGACCTTCCCGAGACCGAGACAAGACCAAGACTTTGTGGAGTCGAGTCCAAAACCAAGACAGAGTCATTTAGGGGTCGACACCGTGACAACACCAAGACCAATGGACACAGAGACCGGGTAGAGACCAAAATAACAAATAAAAGGCCTTACAGATAAACTAACATCAACACTGTGCCCAGACCAGTACTAAACAAAAAATAAGCCAGGACTAAATAGCCAATATACTAAAATTAATCAACAACAACAAAAATTCAAATACATTTTTAGAAAAGTGCATTATTAACACAGAAATTCAAAAAAGCTGTCTAACAGGACTTTAACTGCACAGGTAACAAGAACATCAAAAAGTTAATTAAATTTAATTAAAACTCTGAAGTGATTTTTTTAACTGGTGAAATCTATACTGGGGCACTGCAGATCAATACTGGGGCATGTGCCTCAGTAAAATATGTCTGGCGACGCCCCTGGTTGTATCTAAAGTCACTCATACAGGGCTCCAACAATGTTGTGCAGAGGCGAGACCAAGAAAGATGGTCCCGAGACCGAGACAAAGCCGAGTAAACAAGTCCGAGTCCAAGACGAGTCCAAGACCTTGAAAATGCGAGAACCAAGACCGAAAAAACCAAGACCAATCTTGAGTACTACAACACTAGTATTAATGCAAATTCTAACTTGCTGGGTGGCACTATGTTTGACTATTGTAGAATTAAGGCTTTTTACTCACTGAATATGATGCATTAATTGCTGAAACACAAGTTTTTTTTGTTTCAAGCACTGATCAGTGCTCTTTTGGAGATGCAGCATCATATGTTACAATGCAGAGAATGAAACAAATTATTTAGATGTTTATCAAAATGCTGGTAGGGGTGTCAGAAAATATCGAAGCCCTATTGATTCTGAAAAACGCAGTAAAGATTTGTAAAATGAATAGTTGGTGGTTCATTTTGTGTTTTGTTTAAACTCCCAACCACTAGGTGGCAGTGTTGTGATCAAGCTTTAGTCATTTGATTCTTCCACCCCCACATAAACAAGTAGCGTAAGGGTGCATAGCTCCTGTTAACTTTAGCAAACCTAGCTTTTTAGTAACATAACCACCAATAGCTGGTACCAACCATAGATGTTAGATCATAGCCAATCAATTGGCATGGCTGTTGCCATGACCAGCTGGAGACTGGTCAGAGGGTTTATGGTGCCCAAACAAGTAGAAATGTGAGTTAATAAATAATTGCTGCATGAAAAATTGCTTATGCAGAATATCATGAATTATGCACATGTTCACATTAATTTATTGACGTCCAAATAAACTACAAATAAAACAAAATCACGCTCTGTGTTTACAGGCTTTTAGAATATGTTGCTTTCTGAGGCCATACTTGAAATTCCAGTATGAATACTGATGAAATTGTGTGTGTTGTGTGTTTCAGACAGCCGCCTTTCAGTGTTTCCTGAAGGCTGGTCAGCTTGGCCACGTTGAGGGGGCAGTAGAGGCAGCATTGTCCCTCTCTACAGGAATCCTGCCTGGGGTCCACAGAGACCCTGAGAAGGCTGTGATGTAGGTTTCTGTTTTCAGTGTGACAAAACAAGTAAAAAACCCCTCTGACTCATAGCTAAGTCCAGATTTTAGTTATAATGCAACTCAATTGGAATTTGGGAAGCAGCATCATTAAATCAGTCAAATCAATTCATTTTACTGCAGATCGAGTTTGAAAAAGAGTTAAAAGTTTAACTATTAAAGCAAAAATTTGCTGGAATTGTGTTTAGTGGTCTGGCACTATTGGTCAATGTTAATATTTTGAGGCAGGATTTATTTTGAAAGGAACTTGCTTTCTCTGAACCTGTTGACCAGCCCAAACAAAATGGATTATCACCACCTTAGCGCTTTGTACTGGTTTAACTTTTGGTCTGTAATCTGGTTTTATTTACAGTCTGTTGAAGCATGTCAGTGAAACGAATGGCCATCTGGGCTTCACTCTCAAAGATGCTTTAAAAACGTATCAGCAGGGATCCGGGTAAGAAAGAGATCATCAGTAGATGCATCCATCCCTTCAACCATCTAGAGATCATCCTTTTAGCCCTTTCTCATTCCTTTCCTGCTTCATTGTCTGTACTCTTATGGTTTTCACTGCAGTTTTAGCAACAAAAAAAAAACCTTCGATTTTTGATTTGTGTGTGTGTGTGTGTGTGTGGGGGGGATTTATGTTCCAAAATGGAGAAGAATTATTTCATTATGCAGACTCTGAGAATCATTTATGCATTCAGCCGGCTCGTTACATCTATTTTTCTATATTATTGTTGCTGATGTTGTAAAAATACTATGTATCTCCAAATTTTTTCACTTTTTTGTCTTCTGTGCCATTTTATAAGACTTTTAAGATTTTTATAAATGATTATACACCAAGTGCTTTTACTAAAGAACCCTCGAACAACCACTTTTCAAAGACTACGTATGTCACTTTTCAGTATTTCAGTGGTATGGACAGCCTTCCTGCTTTTACTCAGGACTCTGTTTAATGTGACAGTGACAGCAGGCTTTTCTGACAAATTCTTAATAATGTAAACTGCATTAGTTCATGACGTGTTTGTGTTTTAAGGGATGAGGCCCTGGTTAAATACGCTATGCTAGCAGAGACTGGTCTTGTTGTGGCACAGAACAATGCAGCTCATCTCTGTGAGGTAATCCTGTATTCTTTTTTTATTTTTTTATTTTACAAATCCCCCTCAAAGTTCATTGTAACAGTGTGATAATTTACATTACTTGTACAAAAACCTACCTCAATCAATCAAATTTCAATCAAATTTTATTTATAAAGCGCTTTTTACAACTGATGTCACAAAGCAGCTTTACAGGCTTAGTAATAACAGACATCAAATCATTAATCCCTAATCCCCGGTGAGCAAGCCAACGGCGACAGTGGCAAGGAAAAACTCCCTTAGAGCTGGAGGAAGAAACCTTGAGAGGAACCAGACTCACATGGGGGACCCATCCTCCTCTGGTCTACCTGGTACCTGGTACCTCTGTAGTACCTGGTTTTTTGACAGTGTATCAATCAGCTGAACATGTTTTCTGTGTTCATGGCAGGTACTGAAGCACGGTTCTGCCTGCCACTGGAGGTATCATAACTACTCCACTCACAACCACGCTCCTCATCCCTCCGGTAGGTTCCCAGCAGACTGTGGATACTATGATTCCTGCTAAATAATAAGGACATTAACACATTTTAACATCTGGATGAAAATGGAAGCAAAGATGATTAAAATGTGCTTTATAATTGTAGTTTATTTACAGTATTTCTTCTGTATTTTTATGGAATACATAAATGCCTACCTCTACCACATGTTATGTATCTTATACATGCACCTGGAGAGAATTATGGACGATGACCGAGTTCAATTTCATGTTACACGTTTTATGTTTTTCAGGTCTTCTGAAGATGGGAGATCATTACAGTGATGTGGGTGATATGGTAAAGGCTATAGCCCTGTATAGCAGAGCAGCATTGCAGGGCAGTCCTCAGGTAAATACTGATCTGTATCCCTGTCTTTAGCACATCCACATCCTGTAACAGACATAATAAATACAGTTTTTCCTCTTTGACTACTAATGGATTAAGTGTGAGTATAAACACTTGAACTCAATAGTCACCTAAACGGGTCAGACCTCAAACTGTATCCAAATCAGTTTTCATTGAGTAAAGTAGGTTGAGAGAAGTATTGGCAGTGAAGGTTTACAAAAACAACTGGGCTATTCAGCCAACGACTGAGTTCTAGTATTTTTAACAATGTTAGCTTAGTAAATCAGCAAATGTTGGACTTCATACATATCTTCCCAGCTAACACAAGAACATTGCGAGAACGTTCCATTTAGGTTATCCGAACGTTATGGTATGGAGTTCTTGCTTGGTTATCAGAACGTTAGGTGTGAACATTAGGCTAGAACATTCTTTGAACAGTCCCTTAATGTTATTATTATTATACACCTGTTCAGGTGACAAACAGGGAACATTCGTTCATCGTTAGGCTAACGTTAGGTTGGAACGTTACATCTAGGTTTGTTCAAACTTTAGTCAAAACCTTCAAAGAACGTTCCAGGAATGTTGTCATTTAACAGAACCATGCAAGAATGATAGCAGAACGTTGTTTAATGTTCTGTCTTACATGGGTGGAAACTAATGTTCTGGTATCATTCTTGCATGGTTCTGTTAAATGACAACATTCCTGGAACGTTCTTTGAAGGTTTTGACTAAAGTTTGAACAAACCTAGATATAACGTTCCAACCTAGCGTTAGCCTAATGATGAATGAATGTTCCCTGTTTGTCACCTGATCAGGTGTATAATAATAACAACATTAAGGGAATATTCAAAGAACGTTCTAGCCTAATGTTCACACCTAACGTTCTGATAACCAAGCAAGAACTCCACACCATAACGTTTGCATAACCTAAATGGAACGTTCTCGCAATGTTCTTGCAACGTTCTTGTGTTAGCTGGGTTAAACCTATCTGTTCAACTCTGAAATATATTATATAACTGTTTACTTAAGCC
>BRDA01060713.1:20862-36092 GCA_036984385.1 Crenuchus spilurus
CCGAATTCATTTGTCAATATATTATATAAAGTCTCAACTTGTCTATCCAAATTGGGTCGATTGTGTTCTTGCGTTCTTGTGTTAGCTGGGTTAAACCTATCTGTTCAACTCTGAAATATATTATATAACTGTTTACTTAAGCCACAGAAACTATCTGATGTTCTGCTTGTGCTCATAGGGAACGTATAACCTGGCAGTTTTGACTGAAGAAGGATACAGCATTCCCAGAAAAGTTTTGGAGCAAATGCAGATTCTGGCTGAGGCTCAGCTGGACAAGCGCTTGGTGGTGGAGAAACTTTTACTGAGGTGTCGACTTTGAACTGTTTACATTTGACCTCTGCTTTCATACGCAGCAAATAGTGTATTCAGTGTTCTTTAAAAATAAGTTCTCAAATGGACTAAAATAATCAAAATGTGATTATAAATTATTTAATTATAAAAATATAAGATTGTAACATTTCACCTGTTTTGCCAAACAATAATTTTGTGCTACCTCTACTTCGGCTAAGGTCTTGTCCCAATGCAAAAGCTACTGGACACCTCATTAGCATACACATTCTATAACGAAGGATTTGTCAGGTTAACCAGGTACCTTAAGGGAAAAGAGCATTCCTATTGATCAATCCTCAAAGGCTTAAACTAGCATAATTTGTCTAATGTAGAAATTGTACTGCACAACTCAATATGTAGCTGAAATTTTGGGGCTGTGCATTTTCCCATAAACAACTGCTCTGCAAACCCTTATGAATGAAACTGGAATATATTTTAGGAATATTCCAAACTTAATTCTAGTAGGAATGTGTATACAGCGTGTATGAATTGTGCCTCTGCTGCTCTCTGCAGGTGCCAAGAGTTTGAAGGACAGAAGGAGGATTTGAGTCCGTGTGGTCTGGCTCTGTTTGGTCTGCAGATGGGAAAAGCGTGGCAGGATTTCACTCACAACACCACAAAGCTGACCCTGGCATGGGGGATTCTCACAGCTCTTCTCACGTTTGTGCTGGGCATCATGATACAATGTGCTGTGGGTAAGCAAATATAAATTTAGCTCTTCATATCTGTATCTTATAGTTCACCATTTAGTAACAGTTGTATGAGATGGCAAACTTGTATCTTCTAACCGTGGCAACATTTCCCAGCTATTCATTTTGTACTTTTTCCCTGAAGTCCACTTATAACATTTGTGTAGTTTTATGTACTAAAAACAGTCACAATTTGTTCTAACATTACCATTTTTGAGCCTCTCTTTATTGATATTATACCTCCGTTCCTGCGTTTCAGGCCTGCAACACATTGCAAAAAAAAAAAAAGTTGGGATAGGAGCAATTTAAGGTTAGGAATGAGGTAAAAAAAACATAAATTATGATGTAACTTCAAACAAGAAATGGACGCTGTGTGCTCTGGACCAAAGACAAAAAGGACCATCCATATTGTTATCAGCAACAAGACCAAAAGCCAGGGTCTGTCATTGGGTGGATTTGTGTCAGCGCTCTTGGAAAAAATCATTAGAACAACATATATTGCTTTCAGGATGACATCTTATTGAGGAATGTCCATGCATTTTTCAACAAGACAATGCAAAACCACATGCTGCACACAGTACAAAGGCATGGCTGTAGATACTGGACTGACCTGCCTGCAGTCCTGACCTGTTCCTAATAGAGATTTTCAAACAAAAAATACAACGACAACCTCATACTGTTGCACAACTTGTATTTGGAGTAAGATTTGGACTAAATAATATCTGAAACACTTCATCGCTTGGTATCCTCTGTGCCAAAATATATTTTGATTGATGTGAGATGGGATAGCAGCATTACAGAGTGGTAAATGCTTACCAACCCAACTTTTTTTGGAATGTGTTGCAAACCTGAAATGCAGGAATGCATGTACTGTATATTAACAAATTAAATGAAGTTGACCAGACAGAACATGACATATCTTGGGTTAATACTGTCTGCGCTGAATTAAAAGTCAAAGTAAATGTAAGAAACACTGCACTTTTTTATTTGCATTTTCCATACTCTCACAACATTTTCTGATCTGGGGATGTAAATTGGTTTCTTTTCCCTTCCAGAACACTACACTGCAGCTAACATTAGCAGTCTTTCAAACCAATCATCAGAGAGGCACAGGGAATCAGATCCTGTCAATCAAGTGAGTAGAGAAAGTGTAATGGACACAGCTGCCCATCAGAGAGGACCTCAGATTCAACCAGGAAGCCCTCGTATGCTCCAGAATGGCCGACCCTTGCAGGAAGCAGCTGACTTGGTGATTACGGCAACCGGAGTGTGTGTGTGTGTTGTGTGTATGATGTTTGTTTCTCATCTGTTTTGAATGAAGCAGACACAATACACCAAAGAGCCAAAACAATATGACAGATATGCTAATATTATTCATTAAGAATTAAGAGTCTTCTAAAGGTGTCCTGTGGTATCTGGCAACGAGACACTGGCACAAGACTCTACAAGTCCTGTGAGTGACGTAGAGGCACCGTGGATCAGACTTACTGTTCCAGCATGTCCCACAGATGCTCAATCAGCTGACTGGGAGCATCACACAAGCCTTCAGAGATGTACAGGCTCAGATCATCTGACCATGACGATCTGGCCCTTATCAGTGTCGCTCAGGTCTTCACATTCTGCACAACTACATGAACTGGCTGTTCTATGAGGTAATCAATGCTATTCACTTCATCTGTGAGTGAATGTAATGTTCAGGCTCATTGGTGCACATTTATACACACTGAAACACGAAGAACGTTAAGAGAAGGACTGAACGTAAGGATATAGAGGAGATACTGAGTGCAAGAACTCACTAGCACTGGCAGAGATTCAGTTTTGTGCTGTGGGCGGTTTCTTTGGAGTGAAGCCATAGAAGAACGACTTCTCAAAGAACCTTTCAATGAACGTCATTTTAAAGAACTAATCTTCAAACGTCAAGATTCAATATCAGTTACACATGATTTCCCCCATAATCATACACTGAAAGTAAGAACTAAAGTGCATTACAGGTTTCAGATCTACTGAGCCTACTGATATGAACAAAACCACTGATGGTACCAAACAGACATACTGTACTGTGTTTGTTTTACAGCAACAAATTGTTTGTGTTCTAAATTATTCAGTGATTGGTAACATGAGCCCAAAGGTCATGCAGTGCTTATGTAACCAAATGATTTACCAGCTTTAAATGACCTAAATAATGGAAAACCAAAAGTTCCTCAATTTTTAAAAATAAGACACACACACACACACACACACACATATGTATGTATGTTAGACAATGAAACTGAAACAGCTGGTTTTAGACCACAATAATTGATTAGTAGGTGTTGGGCCTCCTTTTGCAGCCAATACAGCATCAGTTCGTCTTGGGAATGACATATACAAGTCCTGCACAGTGGTCAGAGGGATTTTAAGCCATTCTTCTTGCAGGATAGTGGTCAGGTCACTACGTGATGCTGGTGGAGGAAACCGTTTCCTGACTCCAAAACACCCCAAAGTGGCTCAATAATATTTAGACACAAAGACTTGCTGTCTTGGTCACAGATGCGCCAGCAAGACGTGCACCAACAATTTGTCCTCTTTTGAACTCTGGTATGTCACCATAATGTTGTGTGCATTGTAATATACTATATAACTGTGCTCTTACCTGCTAACTGAACCTTCACACTCTGCTCTTACTGGTGCAATGTGACATTAATGAAGATTGGCCACCAGACTGGTCCAATTTAGCCATGAAACCTCCCTCACTAACATGACAGGTGTTTCAGTTTCATTGTCTAACCCCTGTATGTGTGTATATATATATATATATATATGTATGTCACTGCAATGCTGAGAATGATCCACCTCCCAAATAATAGCTGCTCTGTGGTGTTCCTGACCATTGAAGCACAAGGTGAAAGGAGGCTAATAAAGTATACAGATGGACTACAGTCTGTAATTGTAGAACTACAAAGTGGTCAGTGGAGCTGATACAATGGACAATGAGTGTAGATAAAAGGTCTGTGTACCTAATGAAGTTGGCAGTGAGTGTATATATGTGGGTGAACGTATTAACAACCTTTTGTTACCCTCGTACATTTTGTTATAGTTTTTGCTGTTGTCCTGCATTTTCTTTCTCATTTGTTTTTTTTTCTTAAAAATCTAGGCTTAGTGTATAAGACCAAATAAACATATGAGTACACAAGTCCCCACTGATTACTCATGTATAATAGTTGCACAGCACAGGAAGGCAGTTCTTTTATGGTCAAGGAAGTTCTTATCTGGACAAGAACATCTCTATTTTGTCAGGTTGAGTAGCGTATGCAGTGTAAAGGTGAATGGCATTATTTATCATTTTTGATATGATGAGCTATAGGAACTAGGTCATCCTGAAAATGTAAGGGTGCATTTGTGTTTCATTAAGTTATCTCTACAAATGCTATAAACAAACAACATGCAATCTGGGTCAAACCAGTATAGGAATAATAAAAATACTACAGTCAGGTTTGTATTGAGAACCAGTTATACTGAAGAGACCTACAGATTTTTATTCAGCATATGGGGGCGCCAAAGCCCTGCTAATGTTTTCTTGTATGCAAGCACTGGCAAACCACCAGGGGGCGCATCATCAGCCTTTCATTAAGAAGAACTGTTAAAATATTTCCCAAAAAGTACAGACGTCAATGTCTCTTCTTGTAATAGTGGTAGTGATGATGAAGAACAAATAAAGTATGAATTTTGTATATTTTTTTACTTTTTCAAAGTCATGTAATGAGGAGAGCAGTATTTCTATTTTTTTTATCTTTTCTAAACTTTTGTTTGATGATGATGATGGTGATGATTATTATTATTAAAAGTTGATTCTGTAAACTGTAGCTGTTAGCAGGACCTATCTAACTGCATAACTATGACTTATTAAATGTTAAATACTGTAGTACACTCAGCCCAGATAGCAACACTGATGTGTCCTAAACCTGCCTAAATCTGCATGAAGCCAAATATTTTTAATTTAATTGATGTACTTACTACATAATAAATGTAAACCTCTTTACACTTGAACGTTACTATTAAACATAATTATGAGAAAAAAAACAAAACTATGATAATGTTAATATTTGTATTTAAATAAGATTTACTAGTGATTCATTTGCTATTTTGTCAGATGTAAAATGATGCTGTTCAGGTATGTAAAGTTCTACAATTTTATTTAATCAAAATTCATGGATTGAAAACAATATATACAGCTTCTGGCAGCTGGGATGCAATTCATCATGGTACTGGGTCAGATTTGTATGACAGATGTGGCCCAGGTTTGGGCCATATCATAACCATCACTGTGACATTGCAAGAAACTGTAAAGCCTTTAAATTCAGATTTCCCTGGTTTTCTGATCAGATTAGATGTGTATAGTGATACTGAGATTTGAATGAACAAAGCTTTTAATATGCCTGTGTATAAAATGTCATTAAATGTGTTATAAATTTTACGTCTCTATAACTATGCACATTATAATACTGCCAGATTCTCTACACGTCACAGTGTTTTCTTCCCACTTGTCTGACTATGTCATGTTGTTGCGAGTTGTATGCAGAAGCTACATGATGGTATCGATGTGACATCATGGCTCTGTTCATGTTTAGAATGCTACATTTACTGTAATAAAGTCCAGACTTGGGTTGCCCTGAGCACCATCCAAACACTGGGACCTATTTTTTGTTGTTGTTTTGTTAACATACAGACATTATTGTGCTCTTGATTTGTGGAAGTTCATGGGCAGCCTGGCCTGGTCTCTGACGTCACTTTATTCAGAAGTTGTGGTTCTTACACTGAGAGAAAACCACCCAGGCTTTTTCGTCCTCACCAGAGTCCTGGCCATAACCATATCTGTATGAACGTCTGTAATTTACCTTTGAGGTGACATAGCAAAACACGTATAAGTACTATTTTTGTCCATAAGGGGTTCATTGAAGGACAATAACAGTCATTTAAGTCTTAGTTTAGCACAACAAGATAACTTTTGCTTCATGTCGTCGAGCCTACAGGGCCAGCTTTAAAATGTGATATGATTTGTTGGCCTTTTTGAAGTTATTTCTTCTTCCTTTGGACCGATGAGTCACTTGAGGAATGCAAAAGTCAAGGCAGAGAGCTAAAAACACTCCGTCACCGAGTTGGACTCATGCTTGAGTAGCTTTACGCTGATTTTGTAGAAGGAATGTGCTACTGTCATAGCCTAACTTAGTCATTTAAAAACAAACTTATGTTAAGAAAAGCTATTTACAAAGGCTGGCAAAAAAAATACTAGTGCATCTTTTTTATCTTCTTGTTTGTGTCCTGTCTTTGTTTTTTTTCCTCTCATTTGACAAACTTCTGTAAGTGTGAGTTGTTGTTTGTGCTGGTGGTGTTTTGTGTTTGTTAATATGATGTAATTTGATTTGTAATTTTTGTAAAAGATGATCAGTGTTTTGTTTTGTACATTCTAAAAACTAATATAAATATATTTAAAACTGCTAGTGTATAAGCAAAAATGTCATATCATGAAAAAAGTTTTAAAAAGGTAAACTGTCATACATTTTATATTCATTACATATAAAATGATATATTTAAAGCTCTTTTAAGTTTTACTCAAAATGGAAATCACCTAAAAATTTCAGATTATGGAATTCAGATTTTTAATGAACTGTAAGCTGCTTACTGTGATCAAGAGTAAAACAAAAAAGGCTTGAAATTAAACTATATAGCAGGTGGCCTTTTTGAATTAAATTATGAATATTTTTTCCATTATTTGAATGAAATTATTTTTTGATGAGTTCATTAATACAATTAACCAATATTTTGGTAGCATGTCAACATACAATTTGTCTGTCACCCAACAAAAATATTAGTGTAGCACATGATAGAGTTAGAGTTAGATAAATTCTTTGATTATAATGAAGTACAATAAGAACAATAAAGTAATCTAATGGACACATCAATTTGACCTCTGCACTCTTTCATTTGTTTTTCTAATTTTCTGAAGGAATGAAAGCAGTAAGCATCACACACACTCAATCTTTGAGATAAAATATCTACACAGATTGATACAAACAAATATGGTGGATTTTGAACCCAGTGGCGCTATGTCGGATAGATACGAGAAAGCTCCCACATTCACAGGTATGATCTTGATTACACTCCAGGTGAGCTCATCTGGTATGTGCTGTAATAGGTGAGTTATTAAAAAGTTTGTTCACTCAGTCCGAGTTTCTGCTGACATCTATCTCATCTATATCAAGAACATCCTAGTACAACAGCTGAACTTTATTTGGGGTTAATCAGAATGACTTTAAATGAAGGTCAATGATGTAGTAATTGTTATTTACTATGAGTTGGAATGTGATCAGTTAATGAATGTTAATTAAGGTTTAGTTAAATCCAGGTAAAAGACTCGGCAATAAGTCTTATTTTTGTGTGAGGAAGTTGAAGGTTTGCTGGAGGAAGCTCTGAGATGATTATTTGAAACATACATATATACAGTAGAATGCAAAAGTTTGGGTAGGATAAAAAATGTAAACCTTGTAAAAGGTTGCAAAACGCCTGTTCCAGTGTCTGTGTCTCTCTCTCTTAAGACACTGTCAGACCTATTCTGAGGGATGATGAAAACTCTTGTTCCTTATATACAGAGAAATTTGCATATGAGGCTACATCTTGTGATCCTTAATGCCTACATTGGTCACTTCTATCCCAATAAATCTGTGCACCTCCTGAGACTGACTCAGACCTTCTCAGTCTCACCTCCTTCCTTGTGGTACGTGACTTCCTTGTTCTGGTTACAAAATAGTTTGTGCAAATACAACTTCTGCATAAAAAATATCTACTCCGGATTTGAACAATTTATGACTCTGTTTGTCAGGCTAAGGCTAGACACTTAAACTGTGGGTCAAATGGGGAAAAATAGCCATTTGTTCAGACGGACAAATTAGTCACCCTTGCTGGAGGTACAGATGGAGACATGTGATTTGTTCGTGTGAAGGTCTTTTATAATCTTGTAAGATTCCATATATGCAGTTTTAAAAGTTAACATATGTAGATCTTTATCTTTATATGATTATGTCAATGTAGGGCACCCATATGACAATACACAAGCCTAAAGATGATTTAGATCAAACATGATGCTGATCTAACTTAACTAAGATGGTGATTATTCTAATCTACCCTTACAGGTACCCCTTTTAAAATGCCAGATTTTTGTAATTAAAAAAATCAGACTACAACGAAACATTTCAGAACTTTTTCCATTTTAATGTGACATATAATCTGTACATTTCCACTGAAAAACAGACTGAACTCATTTAGAGGAAAAATACAAAACAAAACAAAAAAAAAATTATATGGTTGCATAAATATGGACACCCTCTTCTAATGAGGGGTGTGGCTGTGTTAGGAACTAACTAATCATATTCAAACCCATGTTAAATAATAGTTAATACACAACTGCCAACATTTATAGTCATTCTAATTAACCCCAAATAAAGTTCAGCTGTTCCAGTAGGATTTTCTTGATATTTCATCAGTTGCAACTTACAGCAAAAGCCACAAAGAACTTATAAAACATTTTAAAAATAAAGCACAGGTCCAGGAGGCTGATAATAGGCCTACATCAACATTAAAGGAGTTGCAGGAATTTCTGGCAAGTACTAGTTGTGTAGTACATGCGACAACAATCTCATATATTCTGGACTGTGAGGTAGGATGGCAAGACAGAAGCATTTTCTTACAAAGAAAAACATCCAAGCATGGCTGTTTTGCCAAAATCATGTGTGAAAACATGTTATACAGTGGGGAAAAAAGTATTTGGTCAATAACAAAATTTCAACTTAATACTTTGTAAAATGGCAATGACAGAGGTTAAATGGTTCCTCTAAGTCTTCTCCAGGTTTGCACACACTGTAGCTGGTATTTTGGCTCATTCCTCCATGCTAATCTCCTCTACAGCAGTGATGTCTTGGGGCTGTTGCTGGGCAACATGAACTTTCAGCTCCCTCCACAAATTGTCTAGGCCACTCCAGGACCTTTATGGAGCCACTCCTTCACTGCCTGAGCAGTGCATTTGGGATCATTTTCATGCTGGAAGGCCCAGCCACGTTTCATGTTCAATGCTTTTACAGATGGAAGGAGGTTTTGGCTTACAATCTCACGATACATGGCTCTGTTCATTCTTCCCTTAACACGAATCAGTCATGCTGTCCTCTTTGCAGAACAACAGCCCCAAAGCATGATTTTTCCACCCCCATGCTTACCTGTAGGTATGGTGTTCTTGGGATGCAACTCAGCATTCTTTTTCCTCCAAACATAGCGAGTGGACTTGAGTACCAAAAAACTCTATTTTGGTCTCATCTGACCACATGACCTTCTCCCATGCCTCCTCTGGTCATTGGCAAACTTGAAATGGGCCTGGACATATGCTGGCATGAGCAGGGGGACCTTGAATGCCCTGCATGATTTTGAACCATGATGGCATAGTGTGTTACTAATGGTTCTCTTTGAGACGGTGGTCCCAGCTGTGTTCAGGCCATTGATCAAGTCCTCCTATATAGTTCGGGGCCGACTCCTGACCTTTCTCAGAATCATCCTTACCCCATGAAATGAGATCATGGAGCCCCAGACAGTCATCTTGTGTTTCTTCCAGTTACTAATAATTGTGCCAACAGTTGCCTTCTCAACAAGCTGCTTCCCTATTGTCCTGTAGCCCAGCCCAGCATTGTGCAGGTCTAAAATTTTGTCCCTGTTGTTGTCCTTAGAAAGCTCTTTGGAGTGTGATTGACTGAGAGTATGGACAGTTGCCTTTTATAGACACAAGTTCAAACAGGTGCAATTAATACAAGGAATTAGTGCAGAATAGGAGGGCTTCTTAAAGAAGAACTAACAGGTCTGTATAAGCCAGAACTCTCGCTGGTTGTTTATTACTATTAATATTAAATATTAAAATACTTATTTTCCACCATAATTTACAAATAAATTCTTTAAAAATCCTACAATGTGATTTCCTGGATTTTTTTGCCTCATTTGTCTCTCATAGTTGAAGTGTACCTACGATGGAAATTACAGACCTCTCTCGTCTTTCTAAGTAGGAGAACTTGCACAATCAGTGGCTGACCAAATACTTTTTTCCCCACTGTAGTTTGATTAGACAAAGGTAAACATTTTGGCCATAATTCCAAAAGGTACATTTGGCACAAAGCTTGTGCATCATGAGAAGACCACCATACACACAGTGAAGTATGGTGGAGGCAGCATTATACTGAACGGCTGTTCATCTGCAGCTGGACCTGGGGCTTTAGTCAAGGTCATTGTAATTATAAACAGTTCCAAATATCAGACAATTTTGGCACAAAAACCTTTAGGCCTCTACTAAAAAGCTAAAGATGCAGAGGATCTTCAGCTTTCAGAACAACAATGACCCAAAGCATACCTAGACAGTGAAAACAGAATGGCTTCACCAGAACAAGATCAAAGTTTTTGGCCCAGCCAAAGCCCAGACCTGAATCCAATTGAAAATATGTGAGTTAACCTGAAGAGGGATGTACACAGTAGATGCCCTCACAATCTGACAAATTTGGAGCACTTTTGCAAAGAATAGTGGGCAAAAATTGCCATGCTGAATAACTCCTACCCAAAAAGTCAGAATAATCGTATAAATTCAAAAGAAAAAATAAATTTTTAAGGGTGTCCATATTTATGCAACCACATTATTTTGGTTTTTTTCATTTTTCAACAATAAAAGATTTCAGTTTATTTTTCAATGGAATTGTGCAGATTATAGGTGATATTAAAGGTGAGAAAAGTTCTGAAATTATTCATCTTGGTCTGTTTTTTTAAAATCCAAAAAACCTGGCATTTTAATAGAATGTGTAGACTTGTTATATCCACTGTATATGGACATATATACAGTCATATTCTTCTGTGGGCAAGCACATTGGTCAATAAGTGTTTATTTGTTTTCCAGCTGCCCCATTCTAGAGGAAATTACTGTCATTTATGAATGAAAGCTGCTTCACTTACAGGCAAGAATTGCTTCTAGAAATCAATGCAGGCCCTTCACAATCAATGTGTGCATGAACACTCCACAGAGAACTGGATACCATGATCATATGGAGCAGAGTGGCACACCTCTGACCTTGTGTGTTGTTGGCCACAATCATGATGAGAATGTCCTGTGGACTGGGATTTCAGTTATTGAGGTTAAACCAACACATTCACATAAAGAAAGTCTGATTTTTTCTTTCTTCATGATTCATATGATGAAATATGTCATTGTATGCCACATTACAGATAGAAATAATATTCACACAGTTTCAGAGATGATTTTAAAGGGTAACGTGACATGACCATGTGACTGCATGTGAAGGTCAACTATTGTTCATTAATACATGTGAAATGTGTTATATGGCTCAATAGATGGACAGGGAGATTGCAGACTTGGCTTTAACTTTGGAAAATACTGATATCTGTATTAACGGGTTGATTGCCAGCAGCCTGCAGATCTTACTCTTCTCTCTCTCAAAACAGAAGCTTTGAGTTTACGATACTAAATCATTTAAAGGCTAATAAAAATGAAATTGTCTATGACAGCAATTCTGACAGAAGTCACTTGAGGTCACAGACTCAGCAGAAAAAAGACCTTGAAAGCATTCCAATTTTCCATACGAGTTCACATTTGATTCAGTAGCTATTAATAAAGTTATTAAAATTAGGGCTGTATTTAGCCAAGAATCATGAAATACGCAGTGATTACATTTCAATATAATGCAATTAATTGCAAAAATAATGCAAGGTGATATACTGTGATTGTTTTCAACCATTTTCTTAGAAAAACTGTCTGTGATGCACTCACTACAACACAGAGTAAACCACTGTCTGCAACCAATTCTTGCATCCTTGGAATATTAATTACAATCCAGTGTTTTTGAGAACTGATACAGTATCACAAAACATAACATTGTGATAGCCAAGTGTACCGTTTTCTTATACCCCAAGTTAAAACCAGTAAATATCTACAGAGATGCAAAATATTTAAAGGGGAACCAGAATGGTGTAGTGAAAATCTTGAGGTGGCACACTTAAAAGCCATAGAGCCTAGAATACATAACATTAAATATATTACAGTGTATAATACATTTCACATATTTAATTCTTTGGCTGATCTCCTGTGAATATCAGATTATGGTATAACATGAGATCAGCCAATGAATTTTAGCCTATCTAATTAATAATTAGCATATCTAAGTCCAATTTAAATTTATCATACCTAAAAAAAATCTATATTAAATATTACCATATATAAATACTATATGTATTAATTAGTAGCTGATAACAAGGGTTTTATTTATATCCAGAACATATTTATATTCTTTACAAATATATTTCATTCTTTGTATAACAGCCTTCAACAGAAATTGTATTTCAAATGTCAACTGGCATAAACTGTGTGGTTATCATTCTAAATACCTTATATGGACAAAGGTACTGGGACGTCTGCTCATGCGATGATTCAGTAGTATTGAAAAAAATAGTTTAACCTGCTTTTGTTGGAGCAACTGTGTCTACTGTCCAGAGAAGTCTTTATACTAGATCTGGGAGCACTGTTGTAAAGATTTGATTGCCTTCAGCAACAAGATTGATAAAGAGGTCAGGATATTGGTTGATCATCACCACCTCATCCCGCAACTCACCCGAAATGTACTGGCTGGAGTAGAGAACACCGTTCCACTGCTCTACAGCTCAATTTTGTGGAGGTCAAATTCTAGCCCACTGACAGTGATGGTATAGTTACTTTGAAAAAGTAATCCGATTACTGATTACTCCTTTAAAAAGTAACTTAGTTACTTTACTGATTACTTGATTTTAAAAGTAACCGAGTTAGATTACAAGTTACTTTATTAGTTACTTTCCGAGGCTACAGTCATCACACCGCCCCCCAACACCCCCTCCCCCCCACCTCTACATAAAAAATGACAACCAGTTTTGCCAATAC
Organism: Crenuchus spilurus; assembly: GCA_036984385.1. Classification (NCBI taxonomy): domain Eukaryota; kingdom Metazoa; phylum Chordata; class Actinopteri; order Characiformes; family Crenuchidae; genus Crenuchus; species Crenuchus spilurus. The sequence goes on from BRDA01060713.1 coordinate 33,859, forward strand.
TCACTTTATTGGAAATGCATGTTTAACAGTAACAATGTATCTCCTGACATTTAAAGTTAAACTTAAAAACTATTTCCTGAAAAAATACATGTTTTATATATAAAAAATTCTCTTGAATTATCTTAAATATAATTTTTTAATAAAAAATAAATAGTCTTTATTGACTTCACTTAACATAAATACTTGTTTTTATAAATCTTTCTTGACCTCACATATTTAACTGTTAACACTGTATTGGCAAAACTGAACATCGACTCTGTTGTTCACAGCATTAGAGCAGAAAGGAGTGGTTTTATAAAACAGAACACAGTGTATATGGTAGTGAGTTATAATCATAGAAATTAAAATAAATAAACATGTGTATCATGAAGTGTATCAGTCTGTGTGTAATGAATGAATATAATATACTAGTTTCACTTTTTGAATGCAATCACTGAAATAAATCAACCTTTTCGTGATAGTCTAATTTTATGTCCAGCACCTATACTTACTGCCCCTCACAACTTCAAGTCCAGCTTCTGTTGTGTATGGGCCAATTACTAAACCTTTTATTAAACCTTTTATCTTTGTGTATTTATCAGTTATTTTTTGACTATTGGTTTAAGATATTTTGATTGCATGAGACAGTTTTTGTAATATTTTGGTTTAAACTAGATACATTAATGTTTCTTATGTGTTAGTTCATAGTGAATTAGGGTCAGTATAAAGGGTTACTGTCTCTTTAAGAAAAACGCTGTTTTGTTTTAGTGTGTGAGTTTGCAGGGAGTCAGTCTGTGGAAGACCGTAGCAGCGTTTTCGTTTGAGTGTGTTGGTGTTGTGGTGTGCAGCTTTTGTGCTAAGTTTTGTTTGGACAGTAATAAAGAGAATGTTTTATGAGATACTGAACCTGCGTTGGCGTTTCTGTACTTCACAAAATAGTAACGCGGCGTGACTTAACGGTATTATTATATTGCGCATTGCTTTGCAGTGCGCAATATACTGTTATTCGTTTTTCATATATTCTTCTTCCTCTTCCGCCGGATTTTTGACGCGCAGTTTTCGAGATATCGACACCGTTCCAACTCCAGATTGTTCGATCCGATTATGTGATCCGGGCTTGTTCACAGAATTTTGATCGGATTTACGGTTTTCCTAAAAACTTCCTTAATCTGGGATTTTTTTCCCATAGAGAATGAATGGGGAGCAAAAATGCATGCTCATCTACTGTAGTTCTGCTTGACCAACTTGCACCGTTTCGGATACACTATATCAGGGCAGGCCCCTGAGCACAAATTCACTGTTGTTTTGACCCGCACTCGTTTATTTGTCGTTTTATTGCCATCCCTTTTTTGTCCCATTGACCTCCATTCATTTTTGGCCATACCAAATTCCAGGATTCCATTTGCGCGACAACAACCAAAATCGATATACTACATCATGGCAGGTAACAGAGCTCTAGTCCAAAGCCATACTGACCCGCACTCCTTTTTTTGTCATCTTTTCTTCCCTAGTTCCTCCCATTGACTTCCATTCATTTTCACATACACTCAAGCTACAGTTTCTGTCCCAACAGCCACCAACATTCATGTACTCCATCAGGACAGATAACAGCTCTAGTGCAGGGCCATACTGACCCACACTTCTCTTTTTGTTATCTTTTCATCCCTCATTCTTCCCATTCATTTTCACATAGAGACATGGCAACCGCCTTAGGTCCCATAGCAACCACCTTGGGGCACATAGCAACCACTTTGGGTGCCATAGCCACCGCCTTGGGTGCCATAGCAACGGCCTTGGGTGCCATAGCAACGGTCTTGGGTGCCATAGCAACAGCCTTGGGTGCCATAGCAACCGCCTTGGGTGCCATAGCAACCGCCTTCCGGCCAATAGCAACCGCCTTGGGGGCCATAGCAACGGCCTTGGGGCCCCTAGCAACCGACTTGGGTTCCATAGCAACCGCCTTGCGGCCCATAGCAACGGCCTTGGGGCCCATAGCAACGGCCTTGGGGCCCATAGCAACGGCCTTGGGGGCCATAGCAACCACCACAAATACCAAAGCATCACCTTACAAACCAACTGGGATACCTTAGCTTGTGGGCGCAATATCCCGTGTTTCCTTCAGGAAATGCACTTTTCTAGTTTTAATTTGATATGTCCTCAAATCCTGTTATGCTTCTTAGACCCATTTTTATGCATTTTTGTGTATTTATGAATATAAAGAAAATATGAGGAATAATCTAAAAAAGAAGCAAGAG
>BRDA01060714.1:0-11549 GCA_036984385.1 Crenuchus spilurus
AGGACAGAAAGGCAGACTCAGCAGTGGAAGGTAAGAAAAACGCAGCAGTTTGGAGAGAAAACGAAAGTAAAAACAAAAACGACGCATCGACTATTTAATTAGTTGTCGACTATTGTAATAGTCGACATAATCGTGACTAGTCGACTAATCGTGGCAGCCCTAATTGGCACTTCACATCATCCCAAAAATTAGAGATGACATATTTGTATTAATGGGTGTAAGTCTCTGGCTAATTTCAGCAGAACAATTTGAACTGGATATCACTCATGGATTGAAGGAGCAAAATTGAATGACTCTGATCCGTTCCTGTAACAAATCTAGCCTGAAATAACACATACTCATGCTTTGTGATATGTTGTTAGCTGTGTTTTGTCATGCGAGATAGTATTCATGTAGTTTATATAATATGACCTGCTTTTAGATGCTCATCTTGAGAACTTCATTTAAAAATGCGTTGTAGTTAGTATTTTTAAATGAAAATATATCTTATGAGTATTGGAAATAAAAAAGTGGTATTTGTTTTTGTAGCTCAGTGCACTTTGATTTGTTTGAGTATGGCTGCTGGATTGGTGTGTTCAGCCTGCCTCATGTCCTAGCTGTGATTAATAGGAACTTAATACATTGTGAATTGTCATGTGGTGGCTTTGTGGGTTCTATGAGTTTGATGTGAAAGCTAAATGTATACACTGTCCACAGTGTATGTTTTCCTTGTGTCTGTGGCTGTTCCGATTGTCTTGTTTGCAGATGAGATCATAGCAGCAGTAAGATGTGTGTGCTGGTTTGGAGTGTTTGACATTCATAAGCAACCAACAGGGAAAAAGTAAAGATGAACAAGATTAACTGCATGCAAATGTTTTTGATTCAAACAAGACACAAAACACCGGTGCTTCTCTGATTCTTGTAACATTTGGGTAGACAGTATTTCCACTGAGTGCATATATCACTAGCTTCATTGTTTTGCATTTAACTGCCAGATGCTACTAATTACAGGATTGATGCAAAAAACTCTGTATTACTATAATAATAATAATAATAATAATTATAATTATAATAATAATAATAATAATAATAATAATAATAATAATAATAATAATAAATAAATGAATAATAATATGAATAATATTAATAATGAATTTTATTTAGAATGCACTTTACATTTTTGGAAACCTCAAAGTGCTACAGTTAAAAAACATGAATAAAAATAAGAAATAAAAAAAAAATAAAAACTACTAAGTAGGACAATTAAAAGAATTATAATTCAAAAGCTTTCTTAAACAGAAAGGTTTTAAGTCCACTTTTAAAACTCTCTAAGGTCTGCGGAGCCCTCAAATGTACAGGTAGAGCATTCCACTGGCGAGGGGTGGAGATAGAGAATGCCTGATCGCCCATGGTGCAGAGTTTGGTCCTTGGAATATGGAGAAGGTTTGTATGGGCAGAGTGAGGGGAACGTGAAGTAGATTTTGGAATAAGATGTTCTTTGAGGTAGGATGGGGCATTTCCATGGATGCATTGGTAGGTAAGGAGGATACAGGAAGCCAGTGGCTGGACTGAAGGATGGGTGTGATATGATCATATTTACGCACTCTCATCAGGATCCGAGCTGCCGAATTTTGAATATACTGGAGCTTCTGGAGGCTCTTGCTAGGAATGCCAATAATAAACTGTAGATTTGAAAGAGAAATGACTACCCAGTTAACATGCAGCAATCATGATTTAACAGCAGTTAATAAGCAGAACTAACCTCCATTCATGCACACAACAATACATGTGAAACCTCTGAATTTGCTTCAGTCTATAGCTGTTTCTCCAAGTGTGGAGATGGGGACCAATGAGATGTGCATCTCCAGTTAATACATGTTATGTGCACTAGTTCTAACTTCGTGCTCACCAAACCTGCTCCTGGAGATCAACCTTCCTACACACTTCAGCTTCAACCTTAGTTGACCCCACCTTCCACCTAATTATCCATCTAATTATTGCCTTCAGAGTTTCTTGATTAGCTGAATGAGGTGTGTTAGATTAGAAGCTAGATCTTCAGGAGGCGTTTTGGCAGCCACTGTTTTTGCCAGTTTAAATATCTCTAAAATGTAGTTTACATCTGTATGGGAGATGGGAAGATTGCATGAGATGTTTAAAGTATTTATCATGTATAAAAGTGATGTATATACAGTGGCTTGCAAAAGTATTCAGACCCCTTGAACACATTTTGTCACCTTACAACCACAAACGTACATGTATTTTATTGAGATTTTAAATGATAGACCAACACATATTACCACATAATTGTGAAGTGGAATGAAAATGATACATGGTTTTCAAAATTTTAATAAAATAAAAATCTTAAAAGTGTGACGTGCAAAAGTATTCAGCCCCCTGTACTATACCCCTAAACGAAATTCAGTGCAATCAATTGCCTTCAGAAGTCACTTAATTAGTTAATAAAGTCCAGTTGTGTGTAATTTAGTCTCAGTATAAATACACCTGTTCTGTGAAGGCCTCAGTGGTTTGTTAGAGAACACTATTGAATTGAACTGCGAACCTATTAAGACATGGCTGCCCACCTAAACTGACAGATCGAGCAAGAAGAGCACTGGTCAGAGACGCAGCCAAGAGGCTCATGGTCACTCTGGAGGAGCTGCAGAAATTTAAGTTTGTGGTTGTAAGGTGTGAAAAAGTTCAAGGGGTATGAATACTTTTGCAAGCCACTGTATTTAGGCGATATCATTGGCTGATTCATCAATATCAGTCTTTAGGTAAAAACCCAAATAAAACAGTTATCAGACTGTTGAGCTCAAATCAAAATCGAGCAGTTTCTTTTTTACAGTGGTTAAGGATGGGGATTGTCACTGAATGCATTTGACTTGTGTTTGCTAGTGAAGCAGAATGATGGATATTCAGCATCATTAGGTAGGCCCTGCTGTTATCTAATCAGAATATAATCATGCTTTTCCAGCCAGCATCTCTGATGAGCAACTTGTATAACAAATAAGCTTTTCAATTTTCTGTTGTTTACATATTTTGGGTCATTTGAGAGATGAATCAGCTAAAGAGGCTTTAGTTATATAAAGATAAAAGCGTTACAGCATGTTGTTTGACGTAACTGAAAGCTGGTTCCCTTATGCCGTGCAAGCTGTCATTGTACTTAACTTTCTGTACCACTAAAATCAGAGTTGTTTTTTGTTATCAAGTAATAACCCAGTTCTGTGTTATCGTTTTAACTGGTTCATTATTAACCACACATCAGTTGATATTGTTTAGAGCTGGGAGAGGACTTTTGCATGACTGTTACTTCCATGCTACTGTTTTTGTTCATTATGAAGCATTAGATTATTTATTAACATGATTGCTTCCATTACATACAAGAAAAGTTAAACATTTAGCTGAGATTTTGCAGCTGGCAGAGCGAGTGAGGTCTAGTTCAGTCTTGAGCTGCTGTGGTTAAACAAAGCATGTAACTGAGCTGGCTGGCAGACCAGTGTGAAAGTGTTCAGCAAATATCTCTGTAGGCCTAAATGTGGGTGCATAAGTAATTTGGTCATCATCATTGCAGAATATTTCCATTATATCCACCAAATGGAGTGAATGTGCATGTTTGATTAGTTGAGGTGTCACATTAATATTGTTATGGATTTTTATTTTTAATATTTTTATTAAAATTAATACAAGTTATTTCTAAAAGAGGCAGACACCAAATTTTAATTCATTTTAATTCATTGAGTGCTTTTAAATGTATTTTTACTTAATTAGAAAATATTTGGCTATGTTTAATTTTTTGTTTTGGCAAGTGGACTTAAAAAGTGTGTACATACACACACGGCCATACATATTCATTCACACACACCAGTGTCATTTAAAGCCAATTCACCTAAACTCCATGTTCTTGGACTGTGGGAGGAAACCCACGCAGACACGAGGAGAACATGGAAACTCCACCCAGATGGGGACTTGAACCCAAGACCTCAGCGCTGAGAGGCGAACATGCTAATCACCACCAGCACCATGTATTGTAATGTGAAAACCACAGACATCTTTTTTTTTTCTGCTTCCAGCAGTTAGTCACACAGTGAACTGTAGGGTGGGGTTCTGGTCTTTCTCTCGTTGCTCTGTTTTGCTGTTATAGTGGAGACATTCACATATTCTGAGCTCTGAGAGCCTCTAGGCTCTAACCCTGATCTCTGTTGAAGAGCTGGCTAAATTTCTTGTCAAAACCTTAGTGTGAGTCATGTTTAACTTGATGTAAAATCCAGCTTGTCATTAGTACTTTTAAATGCATGTAGTTGTTTTTATTAATTTATATAAAATGCTATTAGTTGTAGCTCATTTTTGATCTATATCAGATTAATTCTTTTTATTTATATTTAGAAAAAATATTTCTAATATTTTGAAAATCGTTCCAATAGTATTGAATCCGTATGGAGTCAAGAATATAAAATATGACATGGGTGCAATAATGTTAATAATAATGTTCCCTTCAAATGTGCGCACACAATCTTTTTCTAATGCATTAGTTTCATTGTTAGGATTCAGATACCTGAGTTTAGTGCAGCCAATGTAAACTGTGTTGGTATTATTCAGTTCTGAAAATGAGCTCAACATTAGCATTCTTATATAAGGTATAAGGTATGGTTTATTGTCATTGCAACAAGTACAACGAAATTGCAGAAGATTGAAAATAACAGCATTAACATTGGGAAAGATAGGAGATAAAAAACATCCTCCCAGACTGTCCCGTTGTAATTGGGGCAGTTTGAGAAGTGAAAAAACACCTTTTTTGCATAAGCACAAATACACACAGACATAGCCAAGTCATTGGGAGGGAGGATGGGGGACTGGGTAAGGAGATGGAGAAAGTCCAGCTCCAGCATCGGCCATCCGGGGCCTTTCGGCACAGCAGCCATTACAGCGCTTCCACAGATCTGTGTGCTTCTTGCATGGGGATAAGCATGTGAAAGGCGTTTTGGAGAGGTTGGGGCAGTGGGGGGGCTGAAAAGCTGAGTGCCCTGTCCTGGCACCCAGACAAAATTTGGATTTGGTGAACAGTGTTTGTGTACAACATGGGTATAAAGTAGATCTCAGCGATACGGCCAAAAAATGTATTACGATATTTTTTTCTAGATTGATCGATCTGAATAATTATCACTATTAAATTTTCATTAATAAACTTCAGAGCAGAAAAGTGAGAGCAGCCAGCCGCGCATGTGCAGCAGCGAGAAGCGAGCAGTGTGACTTGTGCTGCTGTGTAAACACGCAGTTCTTGTCTCTCAGCTCTAGAGTGACGTTGTTTGCTTGTTTCTCCGCTCACATCACAGCTGTTTATGCTCGTTTCTCTTGTGCTGTGTGATTAAGGTATAGACGTTGGCGCTGGTGAGGAGGATCTAACTGGCAGCAGTGTCGCACAACTCAGGAGACTCTCTTTAAACTCCCTTCTCAAGAATACAACCACACTGAAACTCTCAGCTGCTCTACTCTCTCGCTCTCTCCCCAACTGTATGTTTGTAGACCTGTCTTCACAGTGCAGCCATTGGACAAGATGTTTCCATGACGCACCAATCCGGGGAGAGGGGTGGAGCCCCTAGAGCAGCAGACAGTCAAGCTGCTTAGACGTGAAATGGAAATGAACATTAATGCTTCGAATCGAATTTTACTGTCCCGACTTCCCGTCATCAATGAAAAAATTATCGTGAAACAAATCGATGTTGTTTTATCGCCCAGCACTAGTATAAAGTGTGATTTTCCATAATGTTATTGGAGATTATGGTAATGGTAGCTGAATTGATTTGAATAAAATTTTTGTTTTTAATTGAGATATGCAAATTGCACAATAAAAGATATTATTGCTTTCAAATGCTAACATTCATTGTCTGCATTGTCTAAAGAGTTTGTCATTTTATATATTTTTTTATTTTGTAAAGCTCTAACCAATAGTTATGAATTAAGTAAGCATTTTTAAGTTGTTTGTGTATATGAGCTCACAGTGACTGACACTGCTGCAGTGGATACGTAATGGATACGTTGCTTGTGGTGACACTACTTTTCCACCAAGTAAGTCATGGTTATTAATGTCATTGTCATCACCACTCATGTCTATTGTGGAAGCCTGATCAAAATAAAAATTATTTTTACTGCACTATTGCTGAACTTTCATTTAGAAGAGGCCATTTTATGTTGAAACTATAAAAAGACAAACTAAAAAACTAAAGAAAAAAGTTAAATGTTGACAGTACTTTTGTAAATAAACAATTTAAATGAATTTAGATTTATTAAAATAACCATGGTACATCACACAAAATGTGCAGCATAGTAATGAGTCTCATTTATAGTGACTGTGGCTCACTGCTGTCTTTACTGCTGTGATGTGCTTATATGTGACCTAGGTAAAAGCCAGTCAGAATCCACTTGTTAATGAGCTATTGAATATTAATGACCTATTTTTAGCATCTGTGCACCAAAATGGTCATGCTGTGCTAAGAAAGTAGCCTTCTCTTTGGCAAAGTTATAGCAGCAATTAACAGAGAAAAGTAAATAATTGCAGACCATATCAGCACAGTACAAATAAAACAAGATGAAAAAAGAGAGGAGCAAGAGAGGGAAAGAGAAGGGAAGTGAAAGAAAAAGTATCAAATTTTCCAAAGTCATGACAAAATACTGTATGGTTGAATCTTTATTTTAAATAGTGTCAGCAAAGTTGTGCTGCCTTCAGTCTTTTATTATATTGGTTTGAAACTGCTATGCAGTAAAAATGTTATGCATATTAAATTAAGAGCTTGACTGATATCATCGGTTGACTGATAATATTGACCGATATCCATAAACCACAATTTTATTATCAATCTTTTTACAATCTTTTTTTAAATATGTAGTTTTGGAAGTTACAAATTTTGGTCCTGCTCATCAGTGACATCCTTAATAAGCTGTGCCACTGGTGAAGATTGAGGCAAATCAACAATTTACTAGTGTCGGCTCTCTAGGTCTGTAGGTACTATCAATATAGTGCAGTACTTCACAGCAAAAATGTACGACTAAGACTTATCACATTTTGAGTAAATAGGGAAAACCATGTAAACTACTTTTGTAGTTGTGTTCCCTCCCTGTGTAATTTTAACTGACTTGACAGTTTAATGGTTTCGTCTTGGAGCATATAATGCTAGGGCTACTCTAGAGACTAATCCTTGGCTGTCTGCCGTATGACTATCTAAACTGAAAAACATCCTGCCTTTCTTTGTTTTCCTACTGAGCTCAAGGTCTCTCTGTTCCACTCCGCCAGTCTCAGGTAGCTCGCTGATGAGTTGCATGCGACCACATAAACTTGATGTGCACTGATTGTGCTTATGAATTGCAATCCTGATTCTAAAATAAGTTGGCATGCTGTGTAAAATGTAATATAAAAATGTAATGCAATGATTTGTAAATGTCATAGACCCATATTTCTTATGTTTGTATAACATATGTTTGTCTGATGGAGCATTCTTGCTGGTCAAATATCCTGGGTCTTCCTAGCTGGATTTTTCATTTCATGATGTGCCAAATGTGGTCTGGACAGCTGGCAGGCCAGTTCACTATACGGACTCTTCCTCTGTGAAGCCCTGCTGTTGTGATGGATGCAGTATGTGGTTTAGCATTGTCTTGCGAGGTCTTGCCTGAAAGGATGGGGGCGTAGGTTATTCTGAAAATTATATATACCGTTCAGCATTGATGGTGCCTTTCCATCAATGCAACATCATAACATCTGTGTGCTGATAACATGGCTTCCATGCTTTCTAAAAAGAATTCAAATTTTGATTCATCAGACCACAGGACCGTTTTTCATTTTGCCTCAGTCCAATATGAGCTTTGGTCCATAGAAGATGTCAGCGTTTCTAAATTGTATTGACATATGACCTCTTCTTTGCATGATACAGCTTTAACTTGAATTTGTCAATTGCATGGCCAACTGTGTTTACAGACAGTGATTTATGGAACTATTCCTAAGCCCATGCAGTGATTTCCAATAAAGAATCATGCCTGTTTTTAATGCAGTGCCCTCTGAGGTCCCGAAGAGCATCCAATATTGACTGTAGGCCTTGTCTCTTGCGCACAGGGATTTCTCCAGATTCTCTGAATGTTTTGATCATATTATGTACCGGTACTCTAGAATATAAAATATTGACATTGTACACAGCAGCCCCACTTTTTTTGGGAATTGTAGTTGCAGTTTATGTAGTCAAATTTCTTGCAACAGGAAATCCAACTCTTCCTGGAGATGTTCCTTTTGAAGGTTTAGTTGTAACCTTCTTGGTTGTAAAATCAGATGCCATTGAACGTCTTGACAAACTAGTCTTATGAAGCCTGATTCAATCAGCTTGCATCAGAGATGCAATTAATTACGTGAAGATATAAAGCAATGCAATGATAAGAGGTTTTGATTGTTTTATATTCTTTGTATCAAGTTCTTTTTCATATTTACATGCTATGATTACTTCTTTGTTGTTTGCATAAAATTGCTAAAAAAAAAAAAAAAAAAGCTATTTGGTTTCTGTGCCCCTCCACTAAAATATTCCATTTGACTGGGTCAAGAATTATTTGCGATCCACAATATTAAACATGCCATAGTGCATCTTGGTAAAAAGACTACACTGTTGAGAGAATATTGGTTAGACCAGGCTAGTTTAGTTGGCTTTTGCTTTGTGAGGCATGGGTGATTAGGTCTAGAATTAAACACTATATCCAGAAGATGGGCATTTCTTGTACATTGCACATCTTTCTTGTAATCTGATATTGGTGGTGTTATGCCTTTGGCCAGAATTGCTTAGCTGAATGGCATTAGCAATACATAAGTCAGTAGTAATATACCTATTATTGATGTCGGTCACTTTTGCATTTTGTCTTTTATTTGTTGAAAGATCAGGATTGGTGAAATCTGCAGACAAAATTGGTGGATAAGTAGAAGTATTGGTCGTCTTGGTAATAGTGAAAACCCATCAGTCGGCTAAAGCTGGATGGTTAAAGGTGAGTGTAGTCATCTGTTGGCTCTGTCGCCATTACGGTTTAGTTCAATCTCTAGATTAAGTGCACATTGTTGAAGTAACGGCTTGGATGAAGCCGCCAATAATTAAAATCGCCAGCAGCTGAGAGTAAATCTGCAGCTCCTCCAGCCTTGCCTGTGTGTAATTATGATAAATGCCTGTAGATTACAGCCCAAGCAAACTGCTTAATCCATGTTAAATTGAACCCTCCACAGACTCAACTGCAAAGAGTAAACCACCTTTGCTTTGATTTATAGACCTGGGTCTACTGATGCCGTTAAAATAAATAGCAGTTATTAAATGCCACATATGATGGTAGTACTTTCCATTAATTCTCTTTTGGGGTAGTTTACTGGCATTTATCAAGTCTCTAGGAATCCTAACAAATCATCACAGTGACTTCAGTTGCTTTTTTGATTGTTTGGTTGGAACAAGATCATTGAACCTACTCTAGGCAAGCAGCTCTATAATGGACTTTGCCCAATCAGCTGCTGAGTGGCATATGTATGAACTCGACATGGGCTGTCACTAGTTAAGACTAGAAGTGAAAGAAAGCATCTAACCACAGATGTACTTACTTTTCTCATTATCTTTTATCAACACCACGTATCACAATTATGCTGAGTGAATATTTCATAGTTGGCACAAGAAAATACTATGTTGTAAAAGAAGCTTTCTTATGTCTGTCACAGCTGATCTAATTAATTAAAGAATGCTCCCTCTACTGACTCAATGGATGTGTGTGAATGTGAGTGTTTAGAGCTGTATTAATGGTGAGTGCTGACTGTTCTCAGACTTTGCTGTTGTCGAGACTGTGTTCAGTGGTGTAGAAAGATGGAGCTGACTCAACACTGCAGTATACTCAGACACTTGCACTCTCAGGGGAATTTTGTTGAACTAAATCTTCATTTCCGTGATTAGGAATTGCACATATAAAAGTTAATTAATTTGATATTGTCTATATTAAGTGGATTAACTTGGTGGTTTTGCAAGTAGTAGTGCTGAGTTCAAAACAATGTTTTGTTTAATTTACAGGAAAAATATTTCTAGAAAAGAAATTTTCATAGTATGCTGCATTCATTCTATTTTTTGTGGTACTACTGTATCTACTATAACGTATGAAAAAAAATCTGTTAGTTTGTTAAAAGATAAGCCATCAGATATTTTATTTGCTACATGTAAAGTGACAAGTAAAGCCTTTTGATACTATCTGAATAACAATTTACTCAAACCTGAAATTAAATGTTTTAATAATTTCAGATTATGAATATCTATTTTTTATGAACTGTATCAACATTAAAAAGGTTCAAAAAGTCTATTTATATAAATGTAAAATATTATTTTACCTTTATTAATTCAATTATTAATAGTGAACATTTTTTACAGTATTCAAATTTCTTGTTGTGGCACTCTAGACCACAACTAGACCACAAAAGCTATATTTATCTCAACAATTTTACACACACACGGTCTATTCAGATAAAAAAAATTCACTAATTGACATAAAATTTTTAGTTGACTAAAAGAGGTTAATATCTTGAATTACATGTTGTAAATTCACTCTTTCCCTTTCCATCTGCAGTCTCTTACTGCAGTATTTTCCCCCTCGTCTGTTCTTATAAATCTCTCTTTCCCTCCCAGCTTCGCTAATATTGTATTGTATTTATTCAAACCTTGGGGTTATAGCCAGATGTTGTCAGGGACTGCTTCTGCTTATCCTGTCTCCATTCCTCAGTGGCTCTTTAGGTTTTTTCTCACTCATGTTTTTTGCTCTGTGGCCTCAGCTCCTCTCCCTATTTCTCAGTTGTTCCTGCTTTCTTCTGTCCTGTCACCACTACATAGCAGAACACTGTTTCTTTGTGTTTCTGAGGATGGGAAAGCTTCCACCATATTGCCTCATTGTTTGGCCATGTGCTTCTCTTCATTTCAACATCTGCAGACTAGCACACATCTGGATAAAAAAAAATTCAGTTGCAGTGCTGTAGAGGATGACCGAGAGAATCTTTCAACAATTATCACAAAATTCTCCACCAACTGCAGCATTTCACCAACTGTTGTAAATTACCTTCCAGCTTTTGAATGATGTTTAATGGACTTGACAAAATAACACTTTTATTATGAGTTTTCTTTGAATTAGCGAAGGTACGCACCTTTGCTAATTCAAAGAAAACTCATAATAAAAGTGTTATTTTGTCAAGGCTTAAAAATGTTTCATTTGAATATTTTATATAATTATGCAAATGTCTTGTTACAACAATTGATTATTATTTGTTCATCTGCTTTGTTAGTGGGTTATTACTTACTGCAGCCAAGAAGTACAAGAATGGTTACACATAGAATTACATTGCTAAGCAAAATGAGATGATGGATGACTGTGATTACCAAACAAAAATGTTACATCTGTTTACCTTTTTTTGAGGCATTACTGTTTTTTTTTTTTTTTTTTTTTTTTTTTTTTTTTTTTTTGCACTAATAATAATAATAATAATAATAATAATAATAATAATATACACTACTCACAAAAAGGGATATTTGGCTCTTTGGGGT
>BRDA01060715.1:9182-22619 GCA_036984385.1 Crenuchus spilurus
GAGCAGGGACTGATGCTGTCAATGTTATTACTGTACCTTACTGTGATTATTGTTCCTGCTTTGAAATAAAAAAAATTATCAAAAAAAAAAAATAATAATAATAATAATAATAATAATAATAATAATAATAATTATTATTATTATTATTATTATTATTGCTATTATTGTTGTAATAATAAAAATAAAATAATAATAAAATTTAACATAGTAGCATGAAAGATAATATTCCTTTGAATTCAGCAGTGTTCTGCACTAATGCTATACTTTAATTTGAAATAATATATATTTTTCTTGCATTTTGCTAAAAAAGAAAAAAACTGCAAAATGAATTAAATTCCATTGATTTTCTAAATGAAAATAGGAGAATAAACCTGTACATATTGTACAAGTATGTTTTATTCACTGAATTTAATATTTTTTCAAATTAAACTTCTGTGAAAATGTTCCAGCACATTAAATCTCTCACACACTTTATACTTATTATATAAGGTCAAAGAAAAAAATGGGGCTCCTGGATTTGGGTTACTGCATATTTGAAATGCTTGTAATTTTGTATTTTTATTTGTTTTTATTTCACTTTCAAGTTGCAGTAGGTAGCCATGAATCTTTAAGAACATTTCGCCTATCAGTGGGATGAATCACTCATTTTTACTGTAGATATTTGGAGTGATGTGAGAGCAAAATCAAGAAATAAAATCTAGATGTAATGAAAATCAGAACCGCAAAGCTTTTAAATGGTTGTCATGTGTATGCATTTTGTAGTTCTACAATCATAGTGATTGAGCTTTTTTTTACTTAGTTTTTCATTGATTAGGACCACCACAGAACTGTGGGTGACTCAGGACTGTAGTCAAAGTCTACTGTCGGGACTTCAAATGTCTGCATAAAAACAAACTTCTCATACACAAAAAAATGCTCTAAAGCTGAAAAAATGACCACTTAACATTACTTTATTCAGATTTACAGATTTTATATTTGCTGTAAAATTAACCCACCATTGATTTTTGACCATGATGCTTTGCAGCTCTACAGCTACATGCTGTATACAAGTTCTACAGTAAACATTTGTTAGTTTACAGTAACAGTGCTGTGAAAACTGCTGAAATGTGTTACATTGAGCTCCAACTATAACAGATAGAGGTGTTAAGATTAGTAATGCAGATTTTATACCAAATTTGTATTTTACCAATATTATTAAGACAATGTTTGGCTCTTTTTAGGGGGCAGAAATTAAAATTAGTTTGCAATTATGATGTTTTGTACATGGAACGTACTGATTTGTTTAAGAGTTTTGTTGTCTCAGATGGCTTGAAATTCATACCACTGCTGTAAAAGGGTAAATAAATCTTCAGAGGCAAACACTGTTGTAGAAATTTGGGCTAAGCCCTGGGTGTTTAAAATTTCTGGCTCCGCCCATAATTATGAGCAATTATTTGTTAATTGTTGTAAATTGCTATTCAAGCAGTGTAAATTATTAAAATGACTGAATTCTGAATAATCTTTTTTTTTGGAGATGCAATTTTTTTACTATTTTAAAATTTTTGGAGATGCAAATTTTTTTTACTATATTTTAATTTTTGGAAATGCAATTTTTTACTATATTTTAATTTGTCGAGATTCAATTTTTTACTATATTTTAATTTTTGGAGATACATTTTTTCACTATATTTTAATTTTTGGTAGATTTTTATGCCAACATTCACTAGCTGCTACTCATCTGAGGCCTCCAGACTAACAACCCTACACCATCAGTCACTGAAATCCAATTTGGTTTTGGCTTTGGTGTTAATCTCTCTCTAATTCTTGGCAGCACACGGCTGTTGGTGGTTCTGCTGTTTGCTGGAAAAGCAGCTAATCTCTGCTGAACTGAGTGAATCTAATGAATGCTGATTTAACAAGCGCCACCCGTAATGCTAGTATCATCCGATCAGGTCAAAAGGCCAAACGTCGTCAACATCAGACACTTAATCAATGTCAGACGTGATTGATGGCTTACAGCAGTATCAGCAATAACTGTAGACTGTGCAAAACAACAGCAGGAGGATAGAGCAGGCTAGTATGCTGTAGGGGTGAGTACAGTGTAGAGTGTGAAGAGAGGCCTATTTTAACAGCTCTCGTACACATCTGAGCAGGTGTCCCCAGCTCAGCACTTCTATGAGGTAACCCTATCTTTGATATTCCAACTTTCAGAAAAATAGCCCATGATGTAAAACGTAAGGCCTGGTGTTTAGCAACCCAGGAGAGCCGTGTCCAGGCAACGGAGTGACAAGTGTGATTGGTCTGCCCCTCAACCTGTTAAAGTGGACGTATGCGTAGCACATTATGATGTTCAGTGGCATCTCAACGACATTTTATCCCGAGCCCATGAACCAGCACCCATCCCGCGGTAATCTAAGAGAGGGTCTGAGGTGCCCTTTGTCACTGGATAGGTTTTAAAAATAAAACATGGTGAGATGATATGAATGGATGCTTGAATCCAAGCAAATAGTTCACCAAGGGCCTGCGAGACCAAAAAGGAATTTGCAGTTCAATAACAAATTGTTTGTGGCGGCTGGTCCAAGTAATCTTTTATTAGACTTCTGTCTGTAAAAGCTTATAATGTGAAGTGTTTGGGGATCAAGTGATGTATCATGTACTCTGTACTGTGGTGCGATGGAACATCATGAAAGTCATTAAGTCATTAAGTCATTAAATCTTCAAAACACAAAATTTTTCATTGAAGGGCTCAGAGAAATCTACAGTTTGAGAACAAATGGCTGCGATGGCTAGTTCAAGGAATATATGTATGCATGTCTATACAATGTAAAGTCCAAACGAGTACTGAGATTTAATTTGGCAGTGAAGCAGTGAATTCTGTTTGTTAATTAAGTCTCAAAATTACATTAAACAATGATGCACATCAGTAGTCTAACTTGATTGGAGGTGCAATAGTACCAGGTCAAACGTCAACCTTATATAACACCAAAGTTTCATAGTATATAGCATCTATCAGTGCGTGAATTGTACTTTGTTAAGCTCTGTTCTTCACCGTTTGTTACTGTTTGGTGTTTTGTTATTACTAACCCTGTAAAGCTGCTCTGTGACATCAGTTTTAAAAAGCTCTTTATAAATAAATTTGACTTGACTTCATTGTTTTGATCTAAAATAAACTGAGAAGCTCCCCCAAATTCATGAATTTGGTCTAATGAAACGGGCTGATATCCCACTTATACCCCGGTTGCCGCATTTTTGTTTATGTATGTGTGCACAGTACCGGTGTTAGGCATGTGGGTGCCCTAAGCACAAATGCTTTGTTTACCCCCATCCTACCTCGCTCCAGCACGAAAGTGCGAGCATCCCCCTGTGAGATCATAGTCCATAGGATTTTTTCTCAAAACGTATTCTCAGACCTTTGGGGGTGGGTTCGCAGCGAAGTTTTAGGTGATGCCCCCATCCAAAAATGAGGCCCCGTGCACAATGCGTAGTTCCGAGTGCCGGCCCTGTGTGTACAAAGAAAGTTTAAGGAGCATCTTAAAAACACAAAATTGCCTGTTTTTCTAAATGTTATTGGCTGTAAATGCGTGTTGTCAGTCAATGGATATTAGCATAGTAAATTCAACATTTTCACAGCACTGATACAGAACGATGATTAAATCTTTTTTTACTTCATAGGTGTCCCATTATACAGAATAAATAGGTACTGCCAGCCAATCAGAAAGAAAGACAGGCAGCTGGGGGATCTTGGTTAGGGAAATAGTGTAAGTTCTGTCATGAGGCTACGTTATGGTCAAAGTGTCACTGAATACCGAAATAACTGAATTAAAAGACGCCTTCCTCACAAATATACTCAATTATTGATCGTTTGAATGTGCAAATCCATGTAACTATGTCAACGTATTTACTACTCATGTCTGATAATCCATGTTGCCCTCGCGTGTCCTAGTCAAGTCACAGCAGATGACCATCACTGCTTTTATCATTAGGTGAACATTGCTCGCAGCTTATTGCCTGCATTGGCAGTGTGTGTCCAGAGGAATACATACGCAGTTGACAGGAGAGATGCTGAGGGGATTATCATTAAAGATGCTCATGTCACTTTGTTAAAATCCTACATGAGTCATCGGTAAGAATACAGGATGCGGTGATGCTGGTGTGGCTTTGTTTCCATTGCTTCTCAATAGGCACAAGTCGTATCCAAGGACTCGATTAGAGGCAAAATCCACATAATGTGTCATTTTAATTGGTTTGGCTTAAGGAATTGCTGCAGCTATGACTGAAAGATGATCTGGGGAAGTGGGATGTGTATGTGTGTGTGCAGTAGTGTCAGGTGGGCCAGGTTCCTAACAGCTAACGTCACCTGTCAGTCAGCATAGCCAGCTGCCAGCTAAGTGTGTGTGTGTAGGTGTGTACATGTGTGGAAGGGGTAAGTTGGCATGTGGGTATCTAGATGACATGGGACAAGCTGTGAAACTCATTCCCGTTTGTTTTTTTGACACATTCCTGGTGTAGGTGATCATGCATTCGCTCATTCAGGAGCCAAGCCAATAATCAGTGACATGGCCAATCTCACCTGGTAAACTTTTCTCTACAACATCCAGCAGACCAGATGGTGATACCACTGGTTATGGTAAAGAGATAGTTTGGACTCAAATCAAAGATTTGCTTTTACTTCTTAAGCCAAACCAATTAAAATGACTTATCTAATCGAGTGAAACTCTGCTTTGGATATGACTTGAGAACCAATGGAAACAAAACTAGCATTCAGGCACAATACAGTACCACTTCACAAACATTTAAATAATGTAAAAAAAAAACAATGACCATGAAGATGTACAATGACAACAACTATGAGACACTAGGGAGGCTTTATAGCAAACTTAATCAAGACATAATAAAACAGGGCTGCGCAATGACATGACATGCAATGACATGATCCACAACTGGGGGTGGAGACATGATGTGAACAAGACACGTGGAAGACGTAAACAAAAGCATGTGGTGAAAAGATGGCACATGGGAAATGTAAACAAACAAGGCACGTGGACAGAGGCGGGGTTAGGGACGAGGATATGGCTGGAGGGTTACATTAAAGTTGTTCATAATTTATAATAATTATAATATTTATAATAATTCATTTTGTTGTCTATTTTATATTCATTACATTTAAAGAGAAATTTCAAGCCTTATTGATCAGTTTGACTTATAGCTCAAGAAAATTCAGAAATCCAGAATCTCAGATTATTAGAATATTACATATTGAGTTTGAGTAAATTTATACAAACAGTATCAACATTAAAACACCAAAAGTCTTGAAATATGTCACTTTACATGTAAAAAAATATAAACTATATAACGGTTTACTTTTTAGAATAAAATTATAAACACAAATGAACTTTTTAAGAATCAGAATCAGGATCAGATCTAATGGGTAAGTGATGTATGTTGGCACAAGCAAGGAATTTTTCATAATATTCAAATTTTTTTGGAGATGTACCAATATGGTCAAACCACAGGCAGGGGTGTGCCTGTTGTCAACACAGGAATTCCTCCTTCTCTCAATGGATACACCAAGCATACTGCCTCTCATTGTATAGTAGTGGGCAAGGCAAGGTATTTTAAAAATGTGAGACATTTACCTGGACAGTCAGAGAGATTTGTAGACAGGCTCTGTTATCTAAAAACAGGAAGTAATTCAGGAAAAAATGCAGACATGGTGGATCCAGATGTTAATAAAAACACAGAGGAGCTCCTGTAGAAGAAGAAATAACCCCAGGACCCAATGTTTACCCCATCCTGAATAACACTCCTGAATGTAGCTCAAGCTGCAGCCAGGGGCGTGTCTGTTTTGTACAAGAATACCTACAGCTACCCTAACCATATTTTAGTCTTTTTTTTTTAGCAGAGATACACCCAAAACCTTCATAAATTGCAAACCATAAAATCTGAATGATTTTCAAGAGTCTACTAAATTTTGATTTCATAGGTACGGGACACACAACTGGTGTGAGTATGGGGGTTATGAAAAAGTACAGGGGATGTCTGCCCCCCCACACACCCCCGTAACAGCAAGGACAAACAATCACATGCCAATCACAGCAAGAAACGGCAGCCAGTCGGAGAGCTTGTGTACAGTCAAGTTGTGTGCAGCTTGACTGGTCGTTTTCCACTTGTTCCTAGTGCTCAACCCCTTCATTTAATACAGCGTAACATTATTTTTGGATGATAAAAACTGCAGGGGACCAAAACTACTTTTTGAAAAAGTGCAGGGGACATGTCGCACCTGTTCCCCCGCCCAAATTACATCCTTGTACCTTAGTCTGGATGGCTTTCCTCTACTTTGGTGGAGGAGAAAGTTAAATGGATGG
This sequence comes from Crenuchus spilurus, assembly GCA_036984385.1. Taxonomy (NCBI): domain Eukaryota; kingdom Metazoa; phylum Chordata; class Actinopteri; order Characiformes; family Crenuchidae; genus Crenuchus; species Crenuchus spilurus. The sequence goes on from BRDA01060715.1 coordinate 15,527, forward strand.
TAAAATCGAGGCTTATATAATCAGAGCTACAGCTACAAGTCATTGTATCAGCTCCTTAAAGATCTGATGTTAAATACTGGTCAACTTATAACTGTAGATAACTGTTTATAATCAAACTGATAATGTAATAGACACAGTCTTATGGATAATAAAGAGAAGAATTAAACAAGATAAGTAAATAAATAATGAGTAATCACATGACATAGACAACCAGATTAGTAAAAATCACCACATGGTCAGTTTAATAACCTTCAGATGCAGGAAGCTCATTACTGACATTACAGAAGGTTCCCTGATAAACAAATTCAATACCAATAGGCCAATCGAGTCTGAAGTTTACTTCATAAGCTTTGCCTTGAGTTTCAAAGCTAATGTAGTGAATGCTGACACTCTCATTTGCAGACCTTAACACACCTGCCTCCAACTCTGCTAAGTAATCTCAAATAGACCAGCTCATGTGGTCAGGATAAAAAAGCCCCTCTTCAGAGTCAAAGCTGAGAGTTTCTGAAGAGTAATTCATGCAAATGTATTGTTCCTACTTGGATCAACTTCTTAGTTCACACTCAGTCATAAACACAGTATTTTACTATTATCTAAAAAAATACGACAGAATCATGTTGTAAAAAAGAATTTGGTCTGCCCGTTTTGGATTTCTATAGATAACAGGATGTCGTAGAGCACCAGAACCCACATAAATAAGTCAATTTGAGGTTTCTTAACTGTTTTGCATAGTTTCAGGTAAATGTGTGATGACAGCAAACATGTCTCGGCTGATCAGCTGTGGTGAGGGGAATTATTCCAGGTTGATTTAAGGCCAAACCATTGATTTCAGTTCCGTGTGACACACTAATGCATTTGACCTTTCATGGATATTTATTGACTTTATTTCCTGATTGTCTATCCAGTAAAAACACTTACTCATAATCTTCTGTTCTAGTGCAGACTGGAGTGCACTATTGTCATGAAACAGTGATAACAGACATAACAACAGTCATTTAGTCTTATCAGATGTGATGTATGTTGGACCTGATTTACAATTTTAAAATAATTTGATCATCAGATTTCAACAGAATCAACAACAAAGTCAGTGTGGTGGATTTCAACAGGATGCTGCACATATTATTAGCTTAACCAATTGTGTGAAATGTAAACATTTTAAATTAAATTACATGGATTTCATATGTTACATTGTCAAAGATCAGTATTGTTACACATGTTACACTCTCAAAGATCAGTATTGTTACATATGTTACATAGTCAAAGATCAGTATTGTTACATATGTTACATAGTCAAAGATCAGTATTGTTACATATGTTACATAGTCAAAGATCAGTAATGTTACATATGTTCAAAGGTGTCAAAAGTTTTCACATTCATTACTCAGGTAGAAGTACAGATACTAGGGTTTAAAAAGACTTTTATAGAAGTTGAAGTATCAACTTAAGCTTTTTACTCAAGTAAAAGTACAAAAGTAATGGTTTCAAAACTACTTAAAGTATAAAAGTAAAAGTCTTATAAGGAAAACAAATGCCAAAACATAGTCTGTGCAACAAGGGCATATAGTGCACTACCCCACCCCCCATCCGCCATCCCCAAAATATTTTTTTTCTAAAAGCCGTAATGACTATAATGTTATCATAAAATGGTAATATTGAAATTTTTTTAGGAAGTTCTGGCTACCTGTTTCAGCTGCATACATGTCCCTTGAAAATGAAAACATTTTAGTAATGTAAGAGCCATTTTGCACTAAATGTATATTTAATGTCAATTATATTGCTATTTTGTGTTTTATGTTCTTCTGGGTTATTTAGGAGCATTATTTTAGTATTTAGAACATCAGTATTGTTACATATGTTACATTGTCAAAGGTCAGTAATGTTACATTGTCAAACATCAGTAATGTTACATATGTTACACTGTCAAAGATCAGTATTGTTACATATGTTACACTGTCAAAGATCAGTATTGTTACATTGTCAAACATCAGTAATGTTACATATGTTACACTGTCAAAGATCAGTATTGTTACATATGTTACACTCTCAAAAATCAGTATTGTTACATATGTTACACTCTCAAAAATCAGTATTGTTACATATGTTACACTGTCAAAGATCAGTAATGTTACATATGTTACACCTTCAAAGATCAGTAATGTTACATGTTACACTGTCAAAAATCAGTAGTTACATATGTTACACTGTCAAAGATCAGTAATGTTACACGTTACACTGCCAAAGATCAATAATGTTACATATGTTACACTGTCAAAAATCAGTAGTTACATATGTTACACTGCCAAAGATCAGTAATGTTACACATGTTACACTGCCAAAGATCAGTAATGTTACATATGTTACACTGTCAAAAATCAGTAATGTTACATATGTTACACTCTCAAAGATCAGTAATGTTACATGTTACACTCTCAAAGATCAGTGTTGTTACATATGTTACACTCTCAAAGATCAGTGTTGTTACATATGTTACATTGCCACATCACTGTAGGTTCCACTGTCACTACATATGTTATATTGTCAACGATCTGTAATGTTAATTATATGTCACATTAGTTATATTAAATGACTAAGAATCTATGTAGTTTTAGACTTTTGGACCTCACTATGGCAGTCAAAGAATACAAAGAAACTCAGTCTCCTCTCATTTGAATCACTTAATGAACTTCAAATGACAAAACATCTCTGCTTCTTGTCCTTTCAACCAACTTCCAGAGCTCTATAGCATGTCATATCAAGATTTCATGGCTAGATTGGAGATAGCAGCAGTACAGAGTGCTGTGAGAATGTATGGTCTCTTATGCTGGAGGAATGCAAACAACAGCCATGGCCAACGGGATTTATTATTAGTTTAGGTTTCACTCCAAAACCAACTGTTACCTGATAAAACATATCTTGGTTCTTTATAATAGGTTAAGAACAATCTATTGCTAAATGATCCAATGTGCTCACTCATCAGTGCTAAGCAAGTCTTCATTTATAGACCATATCACAGCAGAATATAAGCCACCAACATTAAGAACAGCTCAACATTACCACATCAAGCTTTTCTATACGTCACAGTACAAATAAATTGTAAATATTAGCTGGTATGATGGATTTGATACTTATAAGCAGATTGAGTCGTTGTGACAGTGAAAAGAAAGAGACTTCCCCCCAAAAGGATACATTACACCCTTACCCCCACAGGTAATCAATGAGCCGAGACATGTTTAGTGCCAGAGTTTTGTTTTCTTAGGTTTGAACTTAGGTTAGAACTTTTTTAGCTTTGCTGTTAGTTTACTCTTTGTTAGCTAATGCAATTAATAAGTAATGGAAGCTAATAGCACTTAGCGAAGACTGCTGAAGTCATGTTTCTATTCTTTTGTAGTGTCATGCCAGTAGGAACGGCATTTATTATGAGAATAATGAACGGTGTTATAGTAAACTGCCTCTATCACGAATTGTCATTAGCAAAAATGTTCTTCAGTCTGTATTTGTGGGATTTTGCTGGATGTATTATGTGGTTGTTTAGTACTTAGATATGAAGAATGCTGCATAAATATGAATCTCTGCTATAAATAGCTAACGGTTCAATATATGAGTGAATGTTTCACTTATATAACACCTTTTTAATACCCAAGGATGCACAATCAACACAATCTTTTAACACATTTAGAACTCAAACACACACTGTTGAGAAGCAGAAGCCAATCACGCACAGTGTACTCTCCACTGGAAGCGACCGTCCACCTGGGAAGACTGTCTCCAACACTAAGGGGTTTCACCCAGGACAGAGTGCCACCCATATCTGGCCAAATACATACATACACACACACACACGTTTTTGGACTGTAGGAGGAATCCCACGTAGACACAGGGAGAACATGAAGACACCACCCAAAAGAGGACTTGAACCCAAGACCTCAGCACTGAACGTGCAAACAAGCCACTGTGCTGCCCAGAAGAAAAACAACAACAACAACAAAACAAAGGAAGCTAAAATGAGGTCAAATTAATAAAGAAATTATGATCTCAGCTTCACGAGACTAGATTATATATCTTTTATTTTTTATTATTATTATTTTTTTTTTCTTGTAACACTGCAAATTTCCCCACTGTGGGATTAAAAAAGTATTAATAAAAAATAAATAAATAAAAATTGTATCTTAAATGACTGAAATAAAATAAAATAGCTCTGATACAAATAATAAAAACTGTAAAATAAAAACAGAAATCTGAATAATCTAAAATGCATAAAAATAAATTTTTTAATTTAAAAAATACAAAAAAAATATTTTTTTTAAATTTAAATGAAAAATAATAGTAGTAAGAGAAATCTAGTAAAACAGTTACAGGCAGAGTGGAGGTGTGAGCTGAGCTTTAGTGTTTCCTGTAGTAAGTCCAGTTCACTGGTGCTCTGTGACTAAAAACAGATTTTACAAGTTCAGTAAAAACTGAAGAAGTACATCTCTACTGCCACTACCAGTCTGCTTGTGTGTGAAGTGTGTGATTTCTCTCTGAGGCAGAGACCTGAAGCTGTTTGTCACAGGTTTGGTTCAGTGATGAAACACACTGGGACACACCAGTCATGTGGTATAAGCGTCAGAGCATGTGTTCATGTCTCTGGTGTGTACAGTGGATGTGTGAGTCAGTGTCTGAGCTCATATGTTTGTGTGAGAGAGACAAAGTGAAAGGGAATAGTGTCTGTTATTAGGAAAACTGACAAAAGCGGTGCTGCAGGTTTGACGTGAAGGTGCAATATGATTTAAAATCAACATACAAAAGTAAAAAAACAGATTCCTTGTTCAGATAGACGAGTGAAGTACTTCAGAAGAAAAACAAAGAATAGGAAATAGAACAAGAAATGAAAAAGCACAATTTCCTCAAAACATGCTCATTACTGGAAGACTGAGCAATGACTGAATATTGGAAGAAGTGCAATGAATGCAAATTCCAAACACTCATGAACCGCCATGTGCCATCAGGTTGATATTGCAACAGTTCTCTTGGCATAAAAAGTGGCTCTCAATATGCCCGGATCCAAGCACATAAAATGGCATGACATAAAGGTATAAACAAAACAAAAAATACTTACTGTGAGGCATTTCACCATAGCAGTACTGGGAATCAAACTTACAGGAACGATTCTCCCAGAATTCATAGTTGCATATTTTTTCTGCTGTATCCACCACATAAGACATGACTCAGAATAGGAAGAGCTGAACTACAATCATCTTTAGTCATACATTCAGAAGAATCTGACCTAAAATCAGTTCTGCCAGGCCTGCGGCTGTCTCAAGTGTCTGTAGCGGGTTTATTCATTTTTAAAACACATCAAATAGTCTGAGATGCCATGAAAAGGACATATTATAACAAATTTTCCACTTTTTTTCTGGGTGACCTAGGTCTGATATCATAAAAAAGCAGAAACTTTCCATTAAAAAAATGCAACAGTTACATTCATGCTAGTAAGAAATTTCCCATTCCACTTTAAGTGGTGCTGAAGTTATATTTGTTCAGCTGAGAAATTTCTAATTCCACCTTAAATGGTGAAACAGTTACATTCATTCAACTAGGAAATGTCCTCTTCCACCTTAAATGGTGCTGGAGTTATTTTCATTGACGTAAGAAATGTCTAATTCCACCTTAAATGGTGCTGCATTTACATTCATTCAACTAAGAAATGTTTATTTCCAGCTTAAATGGTGCTGCAGTTAAATTCATTCACCCAAGACATTTCTAATTCCACCTTAAAGGGTGCAGCATTTACATTCATTCGACTAAGAAATTTCCCATTCCACCTTAAGTGGTGCTGGCATTAAATTCATTTACCTACGAAATGTCTAATTCCACCTTAAGTGGTGCTGGCATTACATTCATTTACCTAAGAAATGTCTAATGCCACCTTAAGTGGTGCTGGCATTAAATTCATTTGCCTAAGAAATGTCTAATTCCACCTTAAGTGGTGCTGGCATTACATTCATTGATGTAAGAAATGTCTAATTCCACCTTAAGTGGTGCTGGCATTACATTCATTCCCCTAAGGCATGTCAAATTCCACCTTAAAGAGTGCAGCAGTTACATTCATTCAACTAAGAAATGTCTAGTTCCACCTTAAATGGTGCAGAAATCTCCCATTTCACATTAAGTAGTGCAGGAAGTCTTTATTTCCACCTTAAAAGTTGCAACAGTTACAATGACACACCTAAGAATACACTGCTTTGCTTGACAAAGGGGTATAAGAGAGGTCACCTTTAATGCTGTCTTGGCTGTAGTTTGAACAGGCTGTTAAAAGCTTTTGTGATGAATTGTTAAAAAATTTGCAAGTGAAGTGTGTACTGACTACCAAAATCACGCTTTCGGCACAGATCACTGAATATGCACAGGATGCCTTTAGCAACAGCATGGAGCGCCACCATAAACAAGCAAAAACAAAGATCTGCATGAATGGAAGGTTTTGAGAAAGCATCTCGCTACACTATAACTGCTCTCCAAGATCTCATCTGACTAACTCGGCCTTTTCAAGCTGAGGGCTCGGCTGTAATTCAGTTAATTCGGTCCTGTGTAAAGTGAGAGGTGTGTGTAGTGCTGACATGCAGCGAGTGATGTGTATGACTGAAAGTGCATGCTCTCCGTCCTGGGCAGATCAGTGGCCATTGTGTGCAGCTGACAGGGGTGAGAGGGTGATGAGAATCAGGCAGACAGGAGGTGACCTCACGTGTCATCACACCGCTGCCCCCACTGTGCTGGGAATCACCGGGAACAGCCGGCCTGCTGCTATTGTGCTGCTCACCATGAGAAAAACAAGCGATCAATCAAGCAGCTCAACATTTCAACAGGCCTTCTAACACTTATCAGAGTCATCTCAGGAGGATCAGGATCAGGTCCTGCGAGAACCACCAGACTGGACTCCTTAAAGTCTGGAGCAGTGAAAGGAGACAAAGAGACTTGTTATTGACTTTTTATAGTCAACGTGTGGTTTTACAGTGTCACATCAAAAAATTAGTACAAACCGGATTCCAAAAAAGTTGGGACGCTATACAAATTGTGAATAAAAACTGAATGCAATGATGTGGAGATGGCAAATGTCAAT
>BRDA01060721.1:3345-23123 GCA_036984385.1 Crenuchus spilurus
GTGTGTGTGTGTGTGTGTGTGTGTGTGTGTGTGTGTGTGTGTGTGTGTGTGTGTGTGTGTGTGTGTGTCACAGTAAGAATGTCAAAAGAGTCGTCGAATTTTTGTGGAGGACTTCGTGTCAAGGTTTACGTGACAACGTCTTTTGTTTCGTAAACCGGAGCATAGGTCTTTAAGATGGGTCATAAATTCACCTTTAGTTCAGTTACTCGTGGTATGAGAGATACGTTCGAGTAGGTTTATAATGTAAAATATTTTTATGGTCATTGTTTGTAAACCAAATGAATTTTTAATTGTAATTTAGTTAGTAAAATTTTTATTATTGAAGTAATAAATATATAGATATATAGATTTAACGATTGAGAACACTGTGTGTGTGTGTGTGTGTGTGTGTGTGTGTGTGTGTGTGTGTGTGTGTGTGTGTGTGTGTGTGTGTGTGTGTGTTGGAGCGTTCTGGTGTAGCAGCCAACCCTGAGTCACTGGGCCCTTCAGCCTCTCTTTTGTTTACTGCAGAGCTCCAGGGTCTGTTTACTTCCTGCTCGATGAATGGGAGCACATGCAATCAAACCAGGTCAGCGAGAGACTCAGTAATACAATAGAGTGTAGACGAGACAAGGAGAGAATTAAAAAGAATGTGACTGTGTGTATTCACAGAGGAGCATGGGAAAAGAGGACAGAACAGAGCAACAGGTAGCAGAGTTTGCTTTGTCTATATAAAAGTTTGTCAATTAGGAGTGGACAGAATAGGGAAAAATTAAAAACGCTTGACGACATCTTCGTGACATACAATTTGTATTATCATCTTTAGTTTTTCATAAGCTAGTAAAGATACAAAGCATCAATTATCCATGGGCTCATGGTTATGTAACAGGTTACACATGACACAGGCATTACATTTAACCTGGATGTAAGAAGTGGTAGTATTAAAAGATGTAAAAAAAAATACTCCGAAATCAAAAATGATGTAAGATATATACAAAGTATAGTATATAGGATACTGTGCTACACTAAATGAAGATGTATTAATGCTCTTTTTAATGTAATGTTGGAATAGCTTAATCATAGTTACAGTAATCTTATCAGAAAATGGTATTAAAAATTGTTATAGATAAATGGATGGATGGTTGGGTTGGTGAGTGGGTAGGTGGGAGGATTCATGGGTGGGTGGTTGAATGGATGGGTTGTTGGATTCAAGGCTGAATAGACTGTTGGGTGGGTGGATTGTTGGATGGATGGATGAATGTATTATTAGGTGGATTGATGTATGGATCAATTATTGAATGTTTAGGTATGTGGATGGGTTGACAGATTGATTTAATAGATTTGTGGGTGGGTGTATATATGAAAGGATGGATTTTTATCACATTTTAGTTCACTACTTCATTGATATTCATTGCGATCATTAATATTTTACTTAATATTTAATTAGGCATATGCTCATTATTGGCCAATATAAATGACTTGAATTTTTCAAGCACAAAAATCACTGTGTAAACATTAGTTTATTTGTTATATTCTTACAAGTAATTCTGATTCAATGCCAAAGAATGAAATTTGAGATGTTATGGTACACTAAATCATTTACTAAAAACCACAGTTAAATTAGTGTGTTTCAGAGTATTTATAGAAACAGCGTCTGGCTGATGTTTGTGTGAGTGAAAGTGAGAAATGGTGAGCGTGAGAGAGAGAGAGAGAGAGAAAGAGAGAGTGAGAGAGAAATACATGAAGGATACAAAGAGACAAGTTTCTCCTCACCTTTCTCTTCTAATCAGCTCTTCTCTCATCCATACTCTTTCTTCTGTCTTGCGCTCAGAGTTCAATTTCTCTCTTTTTTCTCTCTTTTACTCTCTTCTTTCTTGCTGTGCTGAGAAATGGAGTGTTTAGGAGGAGACAGCTGGGACAACATGCCCAACTGATTCCTTAGCCACGACGCAAGCTGCTCACACACATAAGCATACTTTTAGTTTCAGAACAACAGCTAGAGTGTAATGAATGCTTTCTGACCATTTAAACTATTAATGAAGAGGTAATTTGCAAAAACAGATATTTACATTTGTGTCATTTTCAGTTTCTGACATACTTTGCACATTTCTCTGTAAATTCTGTGTAAATGTCCTGTTGACTAGACCAAAAAGAAATTTCGCAAAGTTACTTACAAATATCTGCGTCCATTGATGTCTTTTTAAAGCAAAGTAAGTTGTTTCCTTCTCCTGTAAAGTTAATATAATTAATATATAGTTACATAGTTAATAATTTATACAGTATCATTAAAAAATGATCATCATTTTATTATCATTAAAATTCATTTGTGTTCATAATTTACTTTCAAAAAGGTAAGCTATAATATTTTATATACATTACATGTAAAGTGACATATTTCAAACTTTGTTGGTTTAATGTTGATATTATTTGAATAGAATTCACTCAAACTCTAAAATAAATATTCTAATCATTTTAAATTCTGAATTTCTGATTTTCTTAAGCATCAATGATCAACAGTAAAACATAAAAAGGCTTGAAATGTAACCTGTAATGAATATAATGTAAATTACCTTTTTTGAATCAAATTATGAAAACAAATGAACTTTTTCATGATATTCTGTATTTTTGATGTAGCACTAAATTGTGATCTTTTCCCTTTATTGCACATCCCTTATAGTCTTTTGCAATTTTCATTTCAAACAACTGTACTGCAGGAACTCCCTAAGCCCAGTGAAAACACACCATACTTCTCTGCAGAAACATTGCTTGTTCACTGTCTGCTTCCTTCCCTGAGGTTACTCAGGGATATTAACAATATATATATATATATATATATATATATATATATATATATATATATATATATATATATATATATATATAGTCATGGCCGAAAGTGTTGGCACCCCTGAATTTTTTCCAAAAAATGAAGTATTTCTCCCAGAAAATTATTGCTATTACACGTTTTGTTATACACATGTTTATTTCCTTTGTGTGTATTTGAACAACACAAAAAGCAGAGGACAAAAAGGCTAATTTGACATAATTTCACACAAAACTCCAAAAATGGGCCAAACAAAATTATTGGCACCTTTTCAAAATTGAGGGGAAATAACTTTGTTTCAAGCATGTGATGCTCATTCAAACTCACCTGTGATAAGTAACAGGTGTGGGCAATTAAAAAATCATACCTGAAACCAGATAAAAACAAGAGAAGTTGACTCAATCTTTGCATTGTGTGTCTGTGTGTGCCACACTGAGCATGGAGAACAGAAAGAGGAGAAGAGAACTGTTTGAGGACTTGAGAACCCAAATTATGGAAAAATATCAACAATCTCAAGGTTACAAGTCCATCTCCAGAGATCTTGATGTTCCTTTGTCCACGGTGCGCAACATAATCAAAAAGTTTACAGCCCATGGCACTGTAGCTAATCGCCCTGGACGTGAACGGAGGAGAAAAATTTATAAAAGGTTGCAACTCAGGATAGTCCGGATCGTGGATAAGCAGCTCCAATCAAGTTCCAAAGAAATTCAAGCTGTCCTGCAGGCGCAGGGTGCATCATTGTCAGCTCGAACTATCCATCCAGGAGGACCCCACTGCTGACACAGAGACATAAAAAAGCTGGACTGCAGTTTGCCAATATGTATGCAAGTAAGCCAAAATCCTTCTGGGAAAACATCTTGTGGACAGATGAGACCAAGATAGAGCTTTTTGGTAAAGCACATCATTCTACTGTTTACCGAAAACGGAATGAGGCCTACAAAGAAAAGAACCTACAGTCAAATATGGTGGAGGTTCAAAGATGTTTTGGGGTTGTTTTGCTGCCTCTGGAATTGGGTGCCTTGACTGTGTGTAAGGCATCATGAAATCTGAAGATTACCAAAGGATTTTGGTTTGCAATGTAGGGCCCAGTGTCAGAAAACTGGGTTTGCATCCTAGGTCATGGGTCTTCCACCAGGACAATGACCCCCAACATACTTCAAAAAGCACCCAGAAATGGATGAAAACAAAGCGCTGGAGAGTTCTAAAGTGGCCAGCAATGAGTCTGGATCTAAATCCCATTGAACACCTGTGAAGAGATCTTAAAATTGCTGTTGGGTATAGGAAGCGATTGATTTCAGTTATTTTTTCCAAAGGGTGTGCAACCAAATATTAAGTTGAGGGTGCCAATAATTTTGTCCGGCCCATTTTTGGGGTTTTGTGTGAAATTATGTCAAATTTGCATTTTTTCCTCTGTTTTTTGTGTTGTTCCAATACACACAAAGGAAAAAAAAACATGCATATAACAAAACATGTGTAATTGCAATAATTTTCTGGGAGAAATACTTAATTTTTTGGAAAAAATTCAGGGGTGCCAACACTTTCGGCCATGACTGTATATATAAAAAACAATATTCTTATTCCTTATTTTCACCTGGTAGTTTGTTGCAACATACAATGCAGTTTACAACAAAAACACCTTTAGGGGCAGCCGTGGCCTACTGGTTAGAGATCTGGTCTTGTTACCGAAAGGTGCAGTCCCTTGGCAGGTCATGACTGAAGTGCCTTTGAGCAAGGCACCTAACTCCCAACTCCTCCCCGGGTACCATGGACATGTTCCCACAGCCTAGTGTGTTCACTAATGTGTGTGTGTGTGTGTGTGTGTGTGTGTGTGTGTGTTTCACTGCATGAATGGGTTAAATGGGAGGTCAACATTTGTTGTTTGCAATCAGAAATATAGATATAATTAAAGTTATTCTGTTTGTTAGGTTTCAGCCATTAAAATGATTTAGCATGGGACATTTGATTACAGCTGTAATCCTGGTCTGACTCTTTCATTTTTTTACTCATTTATCACATTTGAAATGACTGATAAGGGAAAAATAGTGTTGATTGCTGCAGTTTGGTTTCCTTGCCAGAACTTTGCAGGAAATACTCTATTCTTGCACTTTAGTGCTCCATCTTTATTATTCTCATTGTACACATCTTAAATGAAATTGCCTCATTATGGCAGTTAATAAAATTCACTTTTATCACACATGCATATTTCATGTTTAGTTCTTATTTTTGAGACATCTTTAGCCCTGAATTAGTGTGTCGGGGTGCATCTGTAATAAAACATTTTACACGTCTTCTTAGTGATGAAAGTCCTGCATCAAAATTACATTAAAATGACTTCAGGAGTACTCTAAAATTGTTTGTGTGTGTGTGTGTGTGATCCAGCAATGGATTGACGCCCTGTCCTGGGATTGGTTGAATAGTGTAATGTCCTGCCGTGTGCCCAGTGAGGGTGTAGGGGACTAACCGCGACCCTGATAAGGATGAAGCGGGTGTGATAATGGATGGATGGATGGATGACTTCAGGAGTGAGTTTTTTAGGGGTTGTAGTTGTTTTTACAAACTTGGTTGTCTGGTTGCCACGTAATGCTTTCCCAGGTAGAGCATCCATCCAGACCAAGTGGATTATTGAGACACTCTTCAAAAGCATTCATATTTTTTAAGAGTGAGTGATGGCTCACCGATCTGGCCCAACACTGATGGAAGATTGACTGCTATCTCTGCGTGAGGCCTACCATAGACGAGCTGCTTACCAAGCAACTACTATGACCTACTTCAGATGGCCTACAGGACTCTATTTGCTGCTACCATTAGTATACTATTAGTATTATTACTACAATTCTGACAACATATCAGTACACCTGAATACTCCAACAGCATCATAGGATTGTATGATGATTGTCTATGAAGATCTTATAAGTAGTTGACCAGATGAGGATGGTTCCCCACATTTGAGTCTGGTTCCTCCCAAGGTTTCTTCCTCCTGCTCTCAGGGAGTCTTGCCGTTGTTGCAATTGGCTTGCTCACTGGGGGTTTTGTGTTTTGTTATTATTAACTCTGTAAAGCTGCTTTGTGACAACATCATCAGTTGTAAAAAGTGCTATATAAAATAAATGTGACTTTTAGGAGACAAAATATTGCTAGTAGTAGCAACAAAAAAAACTAGATAATTCAGCCTGTGTTAGACCACAGAGGAGCTTCTGTAGGAGTCAGGAACCCAGAACCTCCATGTACATTCATCCAAATCCAAAAACTTTTTCTAACTTTTCAAGCAAGAATCAGTGATATTCAGTGGATAGATTCAGTGGATCTCTTGTTATATTCAATAGATCTGTCCTTGGTGCAGCAACCTTGATTTAACAGTAATCACGTCACGTATTTCTCCCTCTGAATGATGTAAAAGAGGTGCAATCCCTTGGTGTAAACTTGCTATGTTAATTACTTTGAATTGAGGTCATGCAAACTAACAAAGTTTGAGGAAATTTGCAGCAGTAACAAACCTTATCGTTACTGGATCTTTGAGCTATTTTAAGCCATACTAGATATTAGTCATAGCACAATCTTTAGGCATTACAGTTTTAACCTTGAATGAAAACAGCAGCAGTTTCTGCATTAGTTGAGGATGTTGAGGGACCACCACTACCGAACCAGTCCACATAACAGAATACGTCCATTTTACTCCCAGTCGTGTAATCACAGTTAGGATGAATAAAAATGCCTAATTGGTTGAAAGCAGAGCCTTAAGCAAGTGTTTTTTTCACAAGGCAGAGCTGCTGTTGAATAATAAAGCTAACATCTCTGAAAGAGAATAGAAGAGTAAGAAGAAAGAGCATGTGCCTGTCAAAAATGCACTTGTTAGCAGCATTGAGCATTAGCATGTCTTTGTCCCCCCAGTGCTTTTGGAATAAAAAACCCTGCATTGCACCAACATGAGAGGAAATTCCTGCTGTGTATCACTGTCTTCTTCTCCTTCCAGCCATGCGTTTGACTGAGCACCACAATGAAGAACTGACAGATATGTGTGAATGTATAAATATGAATATGGATGAGCTTTCTCGTTATATGCTGTTAAAAACTGGCATAAGTACTGACAAAATTCAGGTTTCATTATGTGTGCTAATTCTGCATGTTACCCTATTAGTAAATATGAAAGATCTGGTGAATTAAATCAGATACATGTATTTTCCCCCTGGTAGATTATCCATGCACTGCATGCAGATTTTTACATTTGAAATGACTTGAGTAAAAAACACATTTAAACTCAGTGTATAGGGAGTTTAAAAAGGTATGTATGTTTTTGGTTCATTTGGTTGTTTAGGCTTTACAGGGTTAACTGTGCTTATATTATTATTATTATTATTCATTCATTCATTATCACACCCGCTTAATCCTTATTAGGGTCGCTAAGCCCAGGACAGGGCGCCAGTCCATCGCTGGGTGACACACACACACACACACAGACACACCTACGGACAATTTTTAGAGTACCCAATTCGCCTGACCTCCATGTTTTTGGACTGTGGGAGGAAACCGGAGACCCCGGAGGAAACCCACGCAGACACGGGGAGAACATGGAAACTCCGCTCAGATGGGGAATCGAACCCAAGACCCCAGCGCTGAGAGCCGAACGTGCTAACCACTAAGCCACCGTGCCCCCCACATTATTATTATTATTATTATTATTATTATTATTATTATTATTATTATTATTATTATTATTATTATTACTACTACTACTACTACTATTATTATTATTATTATTATTATTATTATTATTATTATTATTACTATTATTACTATTATTATTATTATTACTATTATTTGAATAATAATATTATTTTTTAATCCGATGTGTCAGTAACCAAACAGCCTGCCTATTCGTTAGGACTCTCCTTATCACTTTTAATGTCCCTGACTCTAGGATGGTGCAAACTCACACAGGCCTCCTCCAATGCATGTGTAGTCAAGCCACCACCTCCTTTTGAGCCATTGCCAATACATCGCTGCTGGGCAGCCAACATGCTTAGAGGAAAGCACAGGATCCCCAGTTCTGATGGATTGCCTGGCATAGAGTGCCATCTTATCTGCCCAGAGAGAGCATGGACCATTTTTGCTCTCTTAGACCCCTTCTGCCGCTTGGGCCCTATTATTATAAATGTTAAAATAAAATGTCCACAATTTTATTATCATTATTATATCATTATTTTCTTCAATAAACACATTGCTACGAGTGGCAGTAACTGTGATGTCATCACAAGAGATTCTTTCTTTCTTCCTCCATGTATTTTGTAGTCTTCAGGCTTGGCAATTCCTTATGCTTTTCCGTCTGGCAGATTAGTTTAATAATGAGTTCAGTCACTTGCTGTGAACAGACAGTAAAGAGAGCTGCCGTTGTGATTCATTCCGTTGACTGGGCCAGATGTGTGCACATGATCTCAGTGTGTAGAGAGGATGAGAAGAACTGCACTGTGACATGTGGCAGGGGAACCAGTGAGCCGTAGCATTATAAAACATGAATTTCCACGTCAATTGTCAGCTGAAACCAGAAGCATTGCTGAGAGGAGGTTTGGATTTGAACCTTTTCATGACACATCTTATTGGCTATTCATGGATGTAAACCGAGAACACATAGCACAGCCAATTATGTGAAGCCTATAATAAGTCAAATTGCTTTATTTTATGCAACGGCTGTGCTAAAATGATACCCCATAAAGGTCTTTATCCACAGTTTTCATTGAAAGGCATCAAAAGACATCATGTCTGGTGGGTTATTTATTTATGAGTCATATTTTAGTGGCTGCTAGCTACTGTAGTGAGGATTGTGTATTGTTCCTGTGAAAGCCATTCAGGCTGAAAGCTAGCAGCGAACAACAATGGAAATGGAAGTTCAACACACAGAGTTAAAGGTAGCATTATTGATAAAAACAAGCCTTATAAAATTTTATGACAGAATTTAAATATTACTGTGGTAAACACTTACTACTTAATGGTATAGACAGATAACATGAACATTTAAAGAGACATTCTAATAGAATGGTCACTGGTTGAAAAAATAATAGGAAAGCTTGTAACACTAAACATGGCTTCTGATCCACATAATGTTCCACCCTTTAACAAAAAGGGCCAGTCAGCTTGCTGGTTAAGGCATTTGTGGAAAGCCACATCCCCTTCCATTTGTTGTATGTGCATGCATAGCATCCAAACCAGCTTTGTTTTTTCCTTTCTTATGTTGGTAAGGCAATACACATTTTATATATATATAAAAGCAAAATGGAGAGCCAGCTTTCTGTTAATTTTGCTGTATAATGCATTTGCATTGTTTGAAAGTTCACAAACAATCAGTCACAGTGCAGTCCAAGATATTGATGTTATACTTCACCTACAGCTCTACAGTTAATAGTACATTATGCAACTACATAATTGGGTTGATTTAATTATAATTTATCTTCATTAACAGTGCTACATCAAATTAGAAAATTAGAATATCATGAATAAGTTCATTTTTGTTCATATTTTAAGTAAACCAGCATATATTTTATATTCATTACTTGTAAAGTGACATGTTTCAAGCCTTTTCTAATGTTGATCAGTTTGGCTTATAGCTCATGAAAATCCAGAATCCCAAATTATTAACATATTTTATTTGAAGTTTGAGTAAATTCCTGTTCAGCTGTATCAACATCAAAACAAAGAAGGTTTGAAATATGAAATTTCATGTGTAGTTAATATAAAATATGACAGTTTACCTTTTTGAATTATATTATGACCACAAATTAACTTTTTCATGATATTATCATTTTTGGAGGTGCACTAGTACATTTTCTTCATTAGCAAATAAAATCAGAATTCTGAATCAAAACATGAGCTGAATGTGTCATTATACAGCTAGTTGAAGTGCTGCCAGTACATCTGGATATCGGGGGAAAACACCCACTGTCCAAATCTACAGCAACACTTCAGCTTCATAGATGCTCTCCAGCATTTTTGAAACTGTGTCTCTGTGTCACAGGCCAGACTAACAAAAACAAAGCATCCAGGCTAGCACTCCTGGAGAACAAATCCTCTCTGTATGAAAACAAACCCACATTTCCTTTAAGGCCAACAGGAGCATTTGAGGCCATTTATTGCTGCTTCTGGACGCTTGTTGAAAGAGCAAGCCTGGCCACAGTGGACGTATTGTTGTTGCATTCATGCTAGCCGATGTATTTGGTTATGTAACGTTTCACCTCCTCCTCACACTGACTCTGTTTTTCCCTTGTCATTATAGATCTCGTCATCCAAGTGGCGAAGGATAAATTCGGAGCCATCAAGTCCGAGTACCAGAAGGTAAGGGGGTGTGAGGGTGCTTGTGACCATACAGGTGACTCCCAGTGATCCACCAACGTAGTTAAACTGAAAAGACATTGTCTCCTTGTATCTGTCCTCAAGTGAGCTGTTAATTGCATGTGAAAGCTGAGGAGAGAGCCTTTCCCCCCTATTATGCAATTGTAGTAGAACAGCCGCTAATTGTTTTTGGCATCAGCTCTAATTCCAAGAGCAGGATGGAGCCAATTGTTATATGTTAGTAAGTCTTTAATTAAACAGCATCACTTTCTTTTGAAGTGTTTTGAGGAGATGAGAAATGCTACAGTATCCTTTTGATAATAAACCCTAGTTTCACATGCACGTCCTTATAGCCAGTGGTTGAACTCCATGGGGTTCCATGGGAACCCATTAGGGGTCAGTGAAAAAAAATCTGTTCTACTTAAGCCCTATTGGGATTGGATTAGTTTATTAGGGGACATGTGATTTTAACATTTTACAAGTCTCCTAACTCCTCAGTTTTGAAACTCCTGAATCTGGGCGGCATTAAAATAATTACAGGTCGAGTGAGTTTCTGGGGGGGTTGTAGAGTTTTATGAACACAGATGTATGGTCTGTGTCACAAGATAGTATGATCACCATTCATTTGTACCTGTAGCTGTGATTATAATAGCTTCTTTAATAAGCCTGTATTATTATTGTAAAATAAGTTGGTATCTCATCTTTCTTATGAATTTAATTCTTTTACCTTTACAAACCTTCAGACTAAGTAGATAATAGTGGTTAATAATAAGGTTGCGATTTGTGAAGGTTTTCCTTCTGTTAAAAAAACTAAACATGGTGAGTAACAGAAGCCAAAAGTTTCTATTTTCCAATGTGATATGACATCTTTCTGCAAAATTGCAGAGATTTGCTTATCAATGGGGCTAAAATGATCAAACAAGAACAGTAGGTTATTAAATCTGTAATTTATGACGCCATTTTAAGGTCGCTCTTAAAAAATATGAAAAACAGTTGACTTAAATAGTTGAATAAAATCGCAATATTACGAGATCAAATTCTCAAAGAATACAAATCTCGTAATATTACGACTTTATTCTTGTAATATTATGACTTTATTCTTGTAATATTGCGACTATTCTCGTAATATTAAAACTATATTCTCGTAATATTATGACTTTAATTTTTTAATATTACGACTTTATTCTCGTAATATTATGACTTTAATCTCAAAGTCAGCTATTTTTATTTTTTTAAAGAGTGGTCCTAAAATACAGCCGTAGTAATTTTCTCAGAGGACTAGGGGAAAAAAACTCGACATGTGGTTGTAAATAAAATCACAGAGGACCTCCTGAAAAAGAAGAAATTACCCTAAGAGGAATAATACCCTGTAAATTTATTTCAGTTCAAATAGGGCTTAAGTTTCTTGTTATTTCCCCACTGAAGTCCAGGTATTGCAAGTCAATGGATGTTATGGACTCAATTCATAAACTATACATCTTAGATGCAAACAGGAAAAAAGAAAATGTTTGTTTAGTTTTGAGTGTTTATTATTTTGTGTGCTAAATTTGAGAAACTGCATTGATTATTATATTAGACTTGTTTATTATATCATGGTGCTTAAATGTTCTTTAGGGCTTTTGGATGAGTTGTAAAATGTTGGGCATCCCTGCTGTAGATAAACACATACTATCTAAAAATATATAAATGGAGATGCATGATAGAAATCAACAAAGTTTAATTGCCAACTTTTTGCTCAAAATATACAATCAGCAATAGACCAGTTTATACTTTCTATTTTTGTTGGTATTTTATGATCAACATGAGCCTGGCAAATGCACTCACAAGTCGTTGCATAATTATGCATA
Organism: Crenuchus spilurus; assembly: GCA_036984385.1. Lineage (NCBI taxonomy): Eukaryota > Metazoa > Chordata > Actinopteri > Characiformes > Crenuchidae > Crenuchus > Crenuchus spilurus. The sequence goes on from BRDA01060721.1 coordinate 15,313, forward strand.
ACACATTATGCTAAAATAGCCAGTTGCTTCTTTTAATTAATGCAATTAAGGCAACTGATTTTATTGTTTAAGAATTTTAAATGCTCCATTAAAGTTCCATTACAGTGCAAGTAATGTTATTTACACCATCCAGCCACTTCATTAAAATCCACTCTTTGTATTTACACACATTGTCCATTTTATCAGCGCCACTGACAATATAGGTGCATTTTGTAGTTCGACAGTTACAGACAGTAGTTCTGTTTCCCTGTATACTTTGTTAGCACCCTGTTCTTGAATGACCAGGACCCAGTAGTTCCAACACAGATCAGGTATTATTTGGGTGGTAGATCAGTCTCAGCAATGCTGTGACACTGATGTGGTGGTGGTGTCTGTGGTGGTGAGACACAGACAAGCCATTAGAGTTTTTAAACACTATGTCCACTCATTGTCCGCTGTTGGAAACATCTACCTTGTTGGTCCACCTTTTAGATGCAAATTCAGAGACAGTAACTCAACTATTGCTACAGAGCTTGAGCTGGTCATCCTCTAGTCTTTCTTCAGTGCTCACAGGATGCTTTTGGGAATCAATATTCATTGTTGGACTATTTTCAGTCTATCAGTGACACTGAGGCTCCTGGAGCTCTGCTGTGTCAGATTCAGTTGTGCCAGTGCAACTCACACTAACACACCACCACATCAGTGTCACTGCACTGCTGAGACTGATTCACAACCCAATTAATACCTACTCTGTGGTGGTCCTGTAGTTGCCTTGGCCACTAAAGAACAGGGTAAAATGATAAAATGATGAAATGGACAAGGAGGTCGTTTCAGTGAAGTGGCTGGAATATTGGACTATTAAAAAAGACTGGAAATGTGCCAGTGTTCATTTACCCCACAGTATGAAAATGCTAACAAAAATTGTTCAACATAACTACCATCATTCAATTTGGTTGTAAAGATGTTTTGAGCAAATTGGCCATAAAATGTCAGCATTGTTGCATCAGTAGTTTGAAAATATCTTCTGGATGTGGCTTTGTGTATTTCAAAATTGTGATTGAAGCTAGTGAAAATGTTATTACATTAAACAGAAGAACGTTTATGGGCATAATGCAATGTATCACTGCATGTCATATCATACATCACAATGATATCATATTGGAGTGTGGAGGACTCTAGTGATTCCCACATGTATTGAGCACTGCAGTGATGATATGGTAATTTGTCTAATTTAGCCCCATTCTGTGTTAATAAAGAGTAATGAGAGGTGCTGTAATTCCTTTGTGAACATGTTCACTCATTCTCTTTATGTTGTTGTTGCCTTGACACACTTAAGAATGAGGAGAGCTGAATATGCCAACGTCTAATTAGATCCTTCCAGATTGTTGGTTCTGAGCCCAACAGAGCTGTCTTGTTCCTAGCTCTTAAGTGCTTTGTTTGCCTTTTATTCACCTGTTGCTTTTTTCTGACCATCTGTTGTGCTCTTTTTCCCCCTGTGTTCTTTGTGTCTTTTTTTTTGCATGCTTCTCATCATCTGGCTATCCCCAGCCAGAGAACATTGTTCTGACACTGCAGGTAAAGTGTGCACTGAGCCGGTTCTCTTCTCATCCTTCAACTGACACTAACTTTATAACCCCACTACCTTCCTCAGTCCATATGGCCTGCCCTGTAGCTCCTCTTTATCCAGTTCTCCTAAGACCTTTCCTTATTCTTTTCATTTCTTATGAGGTCTCCAATACAAGATCTATGGTGCTGCCAGTGTAGTCCTAATTTATATATATATTAGGGCTGAAATTATTATTCAAGTAACTCGAATAATTTGATTATAAAAATTGTTTGACTTGACAAAGATTTGTATAATTTGTAAAACTTTGTATAATTTAGTCACCAAAGTTTTTACATATATTGACATAAAACTAAGGACAAATCTATGATTGTGAAGTTTTAGTTTATAGTTTGTTTTCATGTACATCATAAAAGTTCAGAAATATTGATTAGGTTTTAAGCTTTGACTAATAATGTTGAGTTTGAATAAAAACCTTTTGTGAGGAATAGCAGGCAATGGCTTGCACATTTTAAGAGGTCTTTCATGTTGCATAATACACAGCGGATATAGTTATTTAAAAACACAGTAGTAAGATTTATCCAATTACTCAATTAATTGATAAAAAAATTGACAGAATACATTATTACAAAAATATTTGATAGTGGCAGTCCTAATGTATATATAGATGTTATCAAAGCCATTGAGAATACAGTGCCACATCAGAAAATTAGAATATCATGAAAAAGTTCATTGTTCATAATTTAATTCTAAAAAGTTAAACTCATATTTTGTATGTAATAAATATGTATGTGTATTATATAATATGTTATTTATTTGCATATAATGTTCATTACATGTAAAGTGACATATTTCAAGCTATTTTTGTTTTAACATTGACCAGTATGAATTATAGCTCAATTCAATTTTTAAAAATCCGGAATCTCAAATAATTACAATATTTAATTTCAAGTTTAACTGAATTACCATAAAACCAGTATCAACATTAAAACAAAAATGCTTGAAATGAATATAAAATATATGATAGCTTTTTAAAATGAAATTAGGAACACAAGTGATTTTTTTTTACAGTATTGTAATTTTTGCATTAATACTTAAAAAATTACAGTGAGTTGTGCTTACTGGATTTAGACCTTAAAAAGTCATCAGTTTACAATTACAGTGTTACTCTATTTTGGTTAATCCACAGATATTTTTGAAAAGGTAGTTTTAACCTCCCATCTATTTGAAAACAGCATTTTTGATCTCTGAAAATTGAGCTTTTTGGAAATGCCCTCCAGGTGGGACATTTAGGTGTGGATGGGCAAAGCACAGTATTTAGAAAATGCTGACAATACACTGTGAACTTGAAGATACTTGTTGATTCTTTCATTTAATGACCATGCAGAACATGACTGGGCTGTTAATGTTTGTTCTTTAATTCAGAGGTTTGAACCTGTTTATAACTGAATTTAGCTTTTCACTCCACTCTACAAACCCACATGCCACCATCAAGCTGTTAGAAAATCTCAGTACGTGGTGTTCTATATTTACTGCAACAACCATGCTTGTACAGTTGTCAAAAATGGGTGGAGGAGGTGGATGCATTGTGGGTCCAAAAGCAAGTATAAACCTCAAAACCTCAAGACTATGAAACCAACTTGACATGGATGACAAAACATGACAGACGAGGACTGTTAGGCATGAGGGAACCTTTACACTAAACATAATCTAGCCAGGGATTGGGGAACAGGGCTGTGGGGTCACGACAAGACGAGGGTGTGATGTGGGTGGAGACAACAGAACATGAACAAGAAGCAAATGGACACTAAGACTAAGACAAGAACAAAGTTGTGGCGGGAGGTTTCACAACAGTCTTGTGCAAAAGTTAGTGATCTCCTGTGTAAATAAGTGAACCCATGTTCTAAAACAGACGTCTGCACATTTTAATACACACTTGCTGAATTTAACATTTTGGAAAAATAAAACGAGTAACAAAGGGTGAAATGGCAGCATTTTTCAGGACATAAAGAGATGTTACTCATTCTCTTCAGTGGAAGGAGACATTTCCTGTAAAGACAAACTAACTGACTGATATCCCAGATAGCATACAGATGTGGGCCACTTCTGGCTGAGAAATGGCACTGCTGGCCCAATGTCTGCTTGGCAAACTGCATGTGAGCCAAATGTGGCCCTTATATTGAAAATACACATTTGGCCCACATGTACCATAACAGATTTCATCCATTTCTGGCAGAGATATGGTAGTGCTACCTATATATGAGCTATCAGTGGCCCACATTTAAAAAAAACTATTTGGCCTACATGTTCTGAAACAGAGGTATGGCAGTGTTAACTACATTTGACTGATATGTGGCCCTAATCTGGTCAATCCCAAGTGCCATCTATCCATGTGGCAAGTGGCCCAAATGAAATGGGGGATGAGGACCAGATGTCAGCCAGAATAATTTTGCTATCTGGGATGTGAACAGGACTACAATGTTTCATACAGCACCTTTTAGTTTGGCCCAGATTCTTAGACTAAGAACTTTTATGTGCATCTAATTATAGATAATGTCAGTTAGTAGTGACAAGTGTCACTTTACAAAAAGACCTGTGGTGGACAGTTATGGCAGCGGTCTAGGCTTTCATAGTCTTTCATAGTCTTTCAATTATGTGTTATTTGACCAGGGGTGTGTAACCATTTACACAAGATTGTATTTTCTTCTTGAGGCATTTCTGTAACCTGACTGCAGTGGAGGATCCTGCCAAATTTTATAGTTGACAATCTCAGACCAGTACCCATTTTGGGGTGGTTCAGAAACTCATTTGGGGGTGAGGGGGCGTGTATGGGTTTTGGCGATTCCCTATTTCAATTAGCTTTGCAATTGCATTGGCCACCCCTTGGCTCTGCCTCTGTCCTACTCAGGTGGGCATTTTCAAAAATATACTGTTATTACGTTTGACATCTTCACAGTATTATAACAAAGTAAACATTAGTAATTTAGCTGTTCCTTTAAGGCACAGAGACAAGTCGGAATTTCCCTTTCTTGAGCTGTTTGCTATTTTGAGCAAGCTATTTCATAACCCCTGACCCAAAAAGACCACCAGATCTATTGAGTTACAGGGGATTTCAGAGACAACAGCTCAGTCACTGCATTGAGTTTCCTCAGCACTTCTTGCTCTAATCCCAGCCAGTCAAGCTCACATCCAGCCTAAAGCCTGTCCGTGCTGATGAGGGCTGAAAGGCTCAGGTAATACCCTCTGGCCAGAGACTGGATTGTGAAGTGATCAAGTTTAAACATTTGAATCTACATTCAGAATTTTCCCTCCTTATATTTAAACATTTTGATTGTGTTGTTGTCAGAAACTGAAAAGTGTTTTTTTTTTTTTTTTTTTTTTCACCAAGCAGTGGATCACAGAAAAACACAAAACTATTTGAAACATATTTTCCTTCTTTAGTTTTGCACTGGAGTTACAAAGGCTAATGTAGATTAAAATGCCAGGCTTAGAGTAAAGGTTTAAACAACCTAATTGTCTATACTCACAAATACATTATTCAAGAGATCAACATATTCACACTGCCAGGCAAGTTATGAATGGTTCTCTGTTTAAACCAATACCCTTAATAAATGCAGCATTTACATGTACAGCATTTAACAGACACTCTTATCCAGAGTGACGTACACAGTTCTTTGTTTCTATAAAGAGAATGCAGATCTGTATGGTAAAGGGCTAGCACAATGTGGAACATGTTACCAATCCAATTATTATTAAAGTCCCCATCAAGGCAAATTCTTAATTAAGAAACATAATAATAACTTTAACCCTATAAAGCCAAATGTATCATATTTGATATATAGTTAAGGTGTTAATACATCTTCATCATCAATGTGATCAATCAAATTTAAATTTATCAATCAAATTTTATTTATAAAGCGCTTTTTACAACTGATGTCACAAAGCAGCTTTACAGGGTTAGCAATAACAGACATAAAATCATTAATCCCTAATCCCTGGTGAGCAAGCCAACGGCGACAGTGACAAGGAAAAACTCCCTCAGAGCTGGAGGAAGAAACCTTGGGAGGAACCAGACTCACATGGGGGACCCATCCTCCTCTGGTCTGCTAATTCTAAGTGTGTAATGAATCATAATCATATGATCTTGATGTAAAGTTCAGGTGAGCTGATATGGTGACAGTAGTGGGACAGGAATGATGATGATAGTGGGTGCAATGATAACGGCCAGAAAGTCCATTTGAACTCCAAAGTAGGCAGTAGACAGTAGAGTAGAGTGATGTTAAATGATAAATTAATCATTTATCATTAATGTATTGTTATAAAATATTTCAGATATGTAACTATTTAAATGAAATAAGTAAATAAGAATAACCTCATGTATAAAATCATATACATGTCTTTTGCCCCCTTGTGGTTAGTCCATGCACTGCATTAACAAGAGGACACGTATATTTGAAATGACTTGAGTAAAATTTGAAAGTGCAAAATTTGTGTTTTGTATGTTTTGTTTGATTAAACAACATGATGTGAGCGGTATATTATGGATGTATCAAATATACAAGAAACTCAATGAGTCACTTTCTCATTCTGATTAATTTTGACAAAATAAATAATCAAGCACCATTTATGGATTTTATTATAGCCTTGAATTTGCTAGAAAAAAATATTCTGAGGTAAAAGTACAGTGACATGCAGAGGTTTGGGCTCCCCTGTTAAAATGCCAAGTTTTCATGATTTAAATATTCTGACCAAGATTAATAAGTTTTTTCCACCATTAATGTCACCTATAATATATACAATTACACTGAAAATAAAGTTACATATTTTAGTGTAGATAAATAAAAATAAAGAACTAAAATAATGTGGTTGCATAAATATGGACACTCGTATACGAGTACTTTGTTGAAAATGCCCTTTGAGTTTATGAGAACATTCGACTTTTTGGGTAGGAGTCTATCAGCATGGCACATTTTGACTTGGCAATCTTTGCACACTCTTCCTTGCTAAAACACTCCAAATCTGTCAGGGCATCTCATGTGTAGATCCCTCTTCATGTCAACCCACAGACCCACAGGCCATTCCAAAACATTGATCTTCTTCTGGTAAAAACATTATTTTGTTGATGTGGAGATATGCTTTGGGTTGTTGTCATGCTGGAAGGTAAAATTCCTCTTCATCTTTAGCTTTTTAGCAGATGCCTGAAGGATTTGTGCCAAAATTGACAGATATTTGGAACTGTTCATAATTCCCTCCACCTTGATTAAAGCCCCAGTTTCAGCTGCAGAAAAACAGCCCTGAAGCATAATGCTGCCTCCGCCATGGTTCACTGTGGGTTTATGCCACTTCAGCCTCTGATGTTTTGGAGTATTTTTCACTTTAACCCAGTAGCATTTTTTATAGTTTACATTAATGACATCTTCTTATGCAACAGATGTGAAGAAAACCCAAAGTGAAGCCTAAGGCTAGCAGGATGTTCTGAACAACTTTTCTAAACTTGCTCGTAAACATCTATTGAATTCATTTTATTCTAAACGACTCCATAAACTGCCTCCCAATTTAGTTTCCAAACCCAAGCCTGAGAGCTGTGTGGCTTTATGAGAATGTGAAACATAAATCAGGTGACACAAAGACAAGCAGGGAGGTGTGGTGATCAGCATAAAGCCGGCTCTTATTACACAGCTTTAAACCCAGACAGGAGCTGTAAGATCAGCCTGGAGGGTCAGCTCATTCACAACAGCAGATTACAGTGCATAGCTAAGCAGTTTGCTTTGATCAGTTACATGTGGAGAAACCATTTAACACCACTATGACATTTTACATGCAGTGAGGGAGCTTTTCCAGCTCACTATTCATCATGTTCTGCTTTCAGTTCTTTATAAAGAGTGTACATAGAGTTGCCACTTTATTAGGAACTACATTCTTTGACCATTTTATCAGAAACACATACTACATACTGACCAACCACTACATTAAAACCATCTCCTTGTATCTACACTCACTGTCCATTTTATCAGCTCCACTGTCCATATAGGTGCACTCTGTAGTTCTACAATTACAAACTGTAGTCCATCTGTTTCTCTGTAGTTTGTTAGCCTCCTTTCACCCTGTTCTTTGATGATCAGGACCCCCACAGACCAGGTGTTATTTGGGTGGTGAATCATTCTCAGCACTGCAGTGTTACGACCCGGTCTAGGGGTTCGAGTCGTAACAACTGTAAAATGTTATGATGGATGCAAAGAAAAGGATTGAGACAGAAATTGTATGTAAA
>BRDA01060724.1:0-10352 GCA_036984385.1 Crenuchus spilurus
TAAAATATTAGATGTTGGCATCTCCACATCATTGCATTCAGTTTTTATTCACAATTAGTTTAGTGTCCCAACTTTTTTGGAATCCGGTTTGTATATTACAAAATATTAATATTAAATATTACTTTGCCATAATTAATATTATGTTTAATGGTACTGCTCAGGTATAGTAAAAAAAATAGATAATTGTGAAAAAAAAAAAATTCTGTTCATAATTTAAATCAAAAAGGTAAACGGTCATATTTTATATTCATTACACATAAAGTGAGATATTTTAAATATTTTTTATTTTAATGTTGATCCTGTTTGATTAGTAATTTAACTGAAATGAAATATTCTAATAATTCTAATAATAATCGTCAACAGTAAAATAAAAGAAGGCTTTGAAATGTCACTTTTTCACTACATTATAACTTTTTTTGATGTGTTGCTATTAACAAATTGGAGACAAAATTCTGGCACCCATATCTGACCGGCTATGTGAGCCAGATCCCTATGCCAGATGTGGGCCAGACTGTCGACGTATCTACAGTGCTAGCTGGAGAAGAAGGTAAAAAAAGTGCTTCAACATGTATTTGATATAAAATAACTATCACCTGCTAACCAGATTACTGTCAGTAGTTGTCTGGTATCTGAGCAGTCTGTCTTTTTTAGGAAACAGCACAGGAACCTGTTAGCAGACCATCAATTTCCTTTGATCCACATCTTCTCTATATGTAAAGCCCATTTCCACGACTTAAAAAATATGTTACATATTTTTAAAATGATTAATAACCATGTAAAGCCTGTACCATCACATTTTTTAAACTGGCAGGTTTATTTGAACTTCTGAACAATCAGATAAATAAATAAATACACATAGCACATTGCATAAATGAGGTTTGTTTTGTATAATATTTCAGAATCTATTGTTCAGACGATGTTGTTTATACAAATAAAAACATATGGAACACAAAATTTAATTTGTGATTTTTTAAATTAATTTTTACTTATTTATCATTTAATTATTATAACACTGATGATGATGAAGAGGTCTTAAAAACTCAACAGTAAACTTAAATATGATACACTGCTATCTCAGTGTTTTAAGATATACATAATTTTTTTAGTATTTACTATATATTTCTCTTATTTATCATTTTTATGTCAGTATTAAGTCATTATTTGTCATAATTCTCATTTGGAACATAATTTGGCATTTTTCTTATTATACAGATACAGATGAACAAAACATGCATATACTTACTCGACATTTGCTCTCCACCACAGTAACACTTTTGTCTGTTGTGCTGGATGAAAAACCCCAGTAAAACACATTACTCCTAACCTCTGACCATGTAGTGGAAAGGTCACACAACACAGGTCAGTTATAATGTCCACTGAAACTTCTGTGTTTATAACATTACCAAGCTGAACCAACTGCACCAGTCACCTGCACAAAAAAGAAAGAATGAGAACAAGTATCTGACCAGTGCCCATCAACTACAGAGTGCAGGAAGCTTAAACTCTGAAGCACTACAGCACTACTGCCCCCTAGTGCCCGAAAAGTACACTAAAATGACTTCAAATGTGGGCATTTTCACTACATTTATAATGTATATATCTGAAAGACTATATATACAGAGTGAGAAAGAGAGAGAGAGAGAGAGAGAGAGAGAGAGAGAGAGAGAGAGAGATTAATTATTAATTATTAATGTTGGAATGATATACACATTTAGGTATAAATTCTATAATTTCAAAGTGTTACTGTTCTGTGTACGTTAGCCTATGTGTCTGTAACTACATTAACTACATCAAACTAGTATGATTACACTTTTAAAACTTTAGTCAACTGCTTGGATTATTAAATAATAATAATAAATCTTGATAATATGGATAATAATAATAATAATAATAATAATAATAATAATAATTATTATTATTATTATTATTAAATATTATCAACACTTATTTACTTTTTTCTTATTTTATTATTATTTGACTTCAATTGTTTTTATATTAAATGAAATATTCTTTGTAATTATTCATTAACTTAATATGTTAAATGCTGAGTAAAGGTTACTGTATGAGGAACATGACATGTCAGTTAATGATGCTAGACTCCCAAAATCTTGTTGTGATGTTAGCACTCAAATCATTCTGCTGTTTAAAACAACTTTGGGGTAAATATTGAATTTGGGATATTATAATAATTTTATAAAGAAAACTGTCGGATCTACTCTCAAAGCCAGCGCACATGTGGAGCCCATATGGGCAGCCTAGCTGAGCACAAACGAGTTGTGTCCACAGGTTAAATGTTGGCCCCACATATGGGTGCTCTTCAGGGTCAGTGATGGGACAAGAATCATTTAACATCGGACACATCTGGACTGTACACTGAGCCCACCTGAAAACACAAACTCTCTCTAACACTATAGTACACTAACAGTAGTCAAGGAAGCACAGCAGTGGCTCTTACTTGAGCATCCTCAGGAGAAACAACCTGAAAGAGAAGCTACTGGTATCTTACTGCCTCTGCTCCACTGAGAGTGTGCTGACGTACTGCATCTCCACATAGTACACCAGCCACTCACCAATCAGAGTCATCAGCAGAGACCAGATGCACATCAGCTGCTCTCTGCACTCTTTGGAGAACATAGTCAGTTCCCACTGCCTCAGTAGAGCATTATACTGACAGACCCATCCAATCCCAGACATCATCTGTTTGACCTGATGCCCTCTGGTAGACTTACAAGTCCATCACATCATGGACCAGTATAATTAAGAACAGGTTCTACCCCAGAGCCAAAAGAGAACTGAAAACCACACATTTAATATATATAATTATTAGGGGTGTAAAAAATAACCAATTTGAATCGGAAGACCGATTTTGACTTAAACAATGTGAGTGCATCGGTACATGGAATCCTGAATCTGTCTATTTGTAAAATCAACTGGCCGATGGCTCGATTACATAGCTGTCAATCGGTTTGTTGTTACTGATGTGCTTCTGCTGCTGGCCTGCACTCTCTCTCTCACACGCCCTGTCTCTCACAGGGTTGCCAGGTTCACAGTTTTCACGCCTAATTGGGCTTGTTTGAAAATCCATTCGTGGGTGAAAATTAAAGCGAGGCGGGTGCGGCATTTTGGGCTACTTTTAATAATTACCGCGGCTGCCAAAAAACTACAAGAAAAGGGGGTGTTGGAAGATTAAATGCAACAATAAGAACCAGGAGAACATAACGACATAAGGAAGTACAGCATGAAAAGGAGAGCAGGAGAGAGCGAGAGAGACACACACACACACATAGACACACAGAAGGTGAAGAGAAGACAGTCACTAGCTAATATGCCAGGTAAACAGGGGAAATATAGGTATTGCAAGGACTGGGAAAAAGAAAAAGGTTTGATATAATGGAAAAAGTTATAAAAGTGTTCCTAATGACGAGAACAAGGCATATTGCAAATACTGCAAATGTGAAAAGTCAGTTCCTTTTTTTGCTAATTGTTACTATTAAATGTTCTTGACTTGTATATTAAACTGTTATAAAAGAACTAATAAACACTAATGTTACCATATTATTAATGACATAATAAATTCCTTATAAACAAAATAGTAAGTTGTACACTCATAGTTGTTTTGCCATTTGCTTCAAATGAGTGACAGACATATTTTGGGCTAGTTCAAGCTTCTGAAGGGCGGGTTTTAGACTGACTTTGGGCTGGATATTTTTGCTGGACCTGGCAACCCTGGTCTCTTGTCACAGTCACGTTTGAAAGACAAACGTCTGACTCACATATATATACAACGCTCTGCTGAGTTTAAAATCTAAAGTTTGGAAGAAGTTTGGTTTTTAAATGAAGAGCGGAAAAGATTTGGTGCGACGACATGAGGAAAATGGCGAAGAGGATGCTAGCATAGCACCGCTAGCCCCACAGAAAAACAGGACTTCTTCCAGCCAAAACTCGACCACAACTCAGCTAGAGCCAAAGTAATAACGGCTTCAATAACCCGGTTCATTGTCAAGGACTTAAGACCATACTGTGTGGTGGAGAATGAGGGTTTTGGGGACTTGTTTAAAACATTGGAGCCCCGGTACCACATCCCAACACGACAGTATTTTACTGTTTCTGACTTCACATGTCAAATACAGCTTTACTAGTTCTCTAGTATTTTATTAATCTGTTTGAATACAAGCAAACACACATTTTTAGTAATAACTTGTGTTGAATCAATGTAAAAATATCTATTTTAAACAAGTAACTTGTATTATTTCCTACACGATTATACTGAACCAAATTGTATCGAAATCGTACTGAATCAACTCGAACCGAATCGAATCAGTCCAATTTAAAATAAATAGTTTCTGAATCGTATCGTGCCACATGAATCGAGATAGATATCGGATCATCATTTATTGGACAGATACACACCCCTAATAACTATAGTAAATGTTCACTGACACCAGAAATGTCACAATATCACTGCCATACCCACTTTAAACACTTCATGTTTATTTTGTTCTCTACATACTTTCATTTTTAATTATCTTTCTATTTCCTCTAAATTATATCTTAATTTCCTTTTGTAAAACACATTCAGGATTGCTCATTGGACTCTTGAATTAAACTAAGAAAACAGTGTGCCCCCATGGGCCCCATAGTTAAAAGATACTGGGCTACATGCATTTCTCCAGTATAGACAGCCCACCTTATTGATAGCATATATACCAACCCACCCAAAGTCTAAGCCCATCTAGAACCCAGCTAGCCCAGGTAGCCCCCACCAAAGTGTGCAGCCTGGGGTTCATATAAAGGAAGACACCCAGATTACATGAAAGTGAAATGAAGCTAAATGGCTGCAAAATGCAATCAAATAGATGATTTATGCTAACAAAACTTTTGTATTTTTTGTAACTAAAAATGAACAGTGCAGATCTAAGAAACAGGAAACTTCTTAACATGATGTGTCAAGCCAGGTGTTATTTCACGCTGCTAGGAAAAAACAGACAAAAGTGGCACCTAGGTGGGCAGAGAGCCTCATTGCTCAGTCTATGCCACTTGAGACTCAAATCAAAGTGGCCACATTACATATTTCAGCAAAACAAGTCAGGATGTCCATTACATCTGTTACAGCATCTCTCCTGCTGTAATGACACACCAGATTCTCATTGTGCAGGTTAAAAGAGCTGGAGGTTAGTGTAGATTTCTCATGAGTTTGCAATAAAACATTAATTAAAGAGTGAAAAGAACATTGAACAAAGTACCAGACAAGATGACTAAATGTGAAGCCACATTAGACATGTAATGTAATGTCCCTTTAGTGTTCATAGAAATACTTTCTTATACTCAATTATCTCATCATTCCAAACATCCTAAGCATGATGTGGACATGTTCACTGTGAGGTGTACTCATTTGTGTTGCCAGGTTTATGGACATTAATGGCTGTGTTATGTTCAGAAGACAATCTATACTGCTATACAAGCTGTACACTGGCTAGAAAATGTGAGATACTATATATATTGATATACAGGGTTTAGACAATGAAAGTGAAACAGCTGTCATGTTAGTGTGGGAGGTTTCATGGCTAAATTGGACCAGTCTGGTGGCCAATCTTCATTAATGTCACATTGCACCAGTAAGAGCAGAGTGTGAAGGTTCAGTTAGCAGGTAAGAGCACAGTTATATAGTATATTACAATGCACACAACATTATGGTGACATACCAGAGTTCAAAAGAGGACAAATTGTTGGTGCACGTCTTTCTGGCGCATCTGTGACCAAGACAGCAAGTCTTTGTGTCTAAATATTATTGAGCCACTTTGGGGTGTTTTGTAGGAGCGAGTCAGGAATCGTTTTCCTCCACCAGCATCACGTAGTGACCTGACCACTATCCTGCAAGAAGAATGGCTTAAAATCCCTCTGACCACTGTGCAGGACTTGTGTATGTCATTCCCAAGACTAACTGACGCTGTATTGGCCGCAAAAGGAGACCCTACACCTACTATTAAATTATTGTGGTCTAAAATCAGGTGTTTGTTTCATTGTCTAACCCCTGTATATACAGACAGTGCCTCCAAGTAGTTTTCAACCCAAGTTTTCAAGTAGTTTTGCAGGTTTACACATTTGGAGTTAACTTGTGAAATTTGCACAGTAGATGGGCCTGGACATGTAAAATGCACTGCAGCAAAAATAATGTTATTGCTCTGTTTACCAGAGAGTCCATTTTTATTCGACCCCTCAAATCACCAGAATTCTGTTTCCCTCAAATATTAAGAAGTAATTGAGGTATTAAGAACAATTAGTTTCATATGCTTGGGATTAATTATCTGTTTTACCCACCTTTTCTGACTACAAAAGCCGCTCCCCAAACAAATGAGCAGCACTCATACATAGTCAGCTTGGGAAAGACTAAGGAGTATTCCAAGGCCATCAGAGACAAAATCATGGAGGGCCATAAGGCTGGTAAGGGGTAAGGGGTACAAAACCCTTTCCATACGGAAGAGGAAGGGTTTTTGAACTACTGTTAAATCTTCCACGGCCGAGATAGCCTTCCAAAGTTTTCTCCCGTGCTGAGGCCAGGCTTGTCTGAGCAAGGACAACAAGGAGGAGCTCAGGGAAGATCTCATAGTAGTGGGTACATTGGTTTCAATGAATAGTAACATGCTCCACCGCAATGATCTCAGTTCCAGGCGAGTTCAGGGTGTTGCAGTGGCCTAGCCATTCTCCTGACCTTAACCCAAACTTGTGGAAGGAGCGCAATATCAAGTCCACAAGAGATGCCCAAAGAATCTAAACAACTTGGAGAAGATCTGCATGGAGAAGTGGGTCAAGATTACTCCAGAGACCTGTGCCGGCCTGATCAGGTCTTATAAAAAATGGGTAATGGCTGTAATTCCACAAAATATTAAACAAAGTTTGAATAATTGACCTTATTTTTATGTTTAAAATGTATTATATTTTAATTTAGCAACTAATGTTTGGAATATTTAGGCATCTGTTAATAAATTATACTCTTTCAAACTTTGAAAACTCTAAATTATTTGCAACTTCTGCAGGGGGTTGAGTATATAAAATAGTCTATATTTCAGATTCAATCATTGTAGAATAAGAATTAATATCGAAATGTCTATAAAACTGAGAACTTGTTATACAGTCCCTAGATTTTATTCATCGTCTCCAGCCACTCTGGCTTTGCAGAAGTTTTCATCATAACCTGCAGACAGCACAGCCGCCAGCTTATCCGCTTGTACAGTAACAGTAACTGTACCAAACTATTCAGGTTTAACAGGGGCCTCCACAAAGACTTATCAACATCTTACAGCGACAGAGAACCTGTCAAACAAATAAAAAAATAATCCACAAAGAGTCATCAAATGCTCGATTTTAGATAAAGTTTTGGATGAAGTTTCTTCATGAAAGGCTTTGCTTTTCTGAGTAGAGGGTTCACAACCTATGCCAATCTATGTATGGCACAGGTAAACCTGGAATTATCACCAAGAAAGAGAAGAGAATACAAATATTTTATTTAAAAAGTCATAAAATGTACATATTGCAATTAAACAGTAACAGTCATTGCAGTGAAAAAATGTTTTGCCATCTTAATGAAATAAAAAAATATATAGAATATGTAAGATGCTCAAACAGTACTAGTGTTACAAATTCTCATTATTACTAGTTTCCCTTCCACATAACACTGAGGATGTTTGTAGCATGAAGGCACAGGCATGAAGTGTCTCGTCATTGGCAGCACTGAATAAAACCACCACAATATAAACTAGGATATTAAGTTCAAAGCAGTGTGACCAAAGATTGGCCCCACACTGCCCAAAAGCATGCAGCGATAGTCTTCATGAGGTACAGTGTTAAAGATGTTGCTTAAGGATGTTGAGTCAGAGTGCTGGACAGAAACTCCTGGAAGTGGCTCTGATTGTCCATGTAGTGTTGAACAGAACAATGGCAGACAAGAAAGGTCCCAGATCCAGATCCAGATCCATTTCTATTAGCAGGACAACGTTTCTTATCAGAAGATCTGAGCTTAGCTCTTCTCCTGCTGGACAGGGTTGTTTATGTCCTAAGTTATCAGGCTCACTTAGTAATCCTGCTCTGTGAGGTCAGAATTCTCCAGCATCATGAGTTTGTCCATCTCCCTCTGCTGCACTCTCACTCTCAGATTCTTCATCTGATCCTTTCAACCTCATGTCACCTTTCCATACTTCCTTCAAACATGCTGAAATAGAGTGGAATAAAGGATGTAAATAAATACAAAATGTAGGATTTACATGTCAACATAAATGTGTGTGAGTGTGTAAGTACAGGACAAAAAATGTTCACAATAAAAGCTCATAATGTTGGCTTTGGAAGAAAGTGAACTAACATTTAACTAAAAATAAAAGTGCTCTAGAATGATCATACAGTGGTAACCCCATTTACGAGCATCCCTACTAACGAGTATTCCAGGTAACGAGTCGAGATCTTGGAACATTTTTATTCCAGGTAACGAGTAAAATTCCAATTAACGAGTAGCGTAAATTTGTTCAAGTATGCCAACCACTAGGGGCGCTGCAGTCGTAGCATCCCCTAGATGCTAGCGTAGAAGAAGAGGTCAGTCATTACCTTTGAACGCTGTCCAGTGAAAGTGAAAGTGCTAGTGAAAGTGACGCAAAGAAAGCAAAAGGTAGTGAACAAGAAAGTTAGATACATTTTACTTTTACTTTTCATATGATAAGTGTAACCATGCCATACACGTACGCCCGTCCTCCTGTCCTCCTTAGCCACCAGCCTACACAAGCATCGTCGTCCTGTTTGTTTTAAAAACCCATATAAACACATTATTTAGCATATTAAAGTATACTGTATATTGGCCGGCTGACACGGATTAATCAGTTTTACATGTATTCTTATGGGGAAAATGCATCCAGCTAACGAGCAAACCAGCTAACGAGCTCGGCTCCTGCACGAATTAAACTCATAAGTAGGGTTACCACTGTATTCTTATATGTTTGTGATATGAAAGCCATGCATTTCAGTTTTTTTTTATATATATATATTAATTTTGTGTTTTTACGTCATTTGCATGAACATGTCATGTTCAGTTGACCAACGAAAACGCTCTAAAATTCATTGTAATCAAATGTGTTTATATTACCTTTCAATAAAAGTTAAAAACAATGTTTTATCATGTAAAGTTACACGTTTTTTTTTGGAAAGCAAATATATGACACACTTACAGTGGTGCTTGATAGTTTGTGAACCCTTTAGAAGTTTCTATATTTCTGCATAAATATGACCTAAAACATCATCAGATTATATCAGAGAATTCTAAAGAAAATGTCCGGACATCTGTCCATGAACTGAATCTCAAGAGAAGGTTGGTCATACAGCAAGACAACGACCCTAAACACAAAAGTCATTCTACCAAAGAACGTTTAAAGAACAGTTACTGGAAACGTTTAGTTACAGTTATTGTAAAGGGGGGTCACAACAGATACTGAAAGCAAAGGTACACATACTTTTGTCTCTCACAAATACGTCATATTGGATCATTTTCCTCAATAAATAAATGAGCAAGTCTAATATTTGTGTCTCATTTGTTTAACTGGGTTCTCTTTATTTACTTTTAGGACTTGTGTGAACATCTGATGATGTTTTAGGTCATATTTATATATGCAATATAGAACATTCTAAAGGGTTCACAAACTTTCAAGCACCACTGTAGGATCAGAAGAATGAAATATGTTACAGGAGGTGTTACAAAAGATTTGAAGTTTTATTGTAACACGCTGTAAAACAACTTACATGTTGCACAGGATATAATAATGGTGCTCTGAATGGGAAGTAAGAATAAACCTTGTGATGATTCAGTTGATCAATTAAGAGCTAATAAACTGATTTTGGAAATGGTGTTTACTGTGTGAATAAGTATGTGAGACTGAGTGATGTTTATGAGGTCTCTGTGACTGAGACTGGACCTCATTCACCCATATCTTCAAAAACTGGGGGATGGGAGATTAACACAAAACATGATAGCACATACAGGCTAAGTGTGCTGTTGAGTGGGTGTAGGTTCAGCTCTTAATGAAGAACAAATCCCAAATAAGAAAACAACACCAGAATCTTCAGGAAAACTGCAAAAGTGGGGTTTAAGAAGAATTGTCTTGGTTAGTGAATAAGGCCCATTCTGAGTTATATCAGAATATTATGACCACATACAGGGGTTGGACAGTGAAACTGAAACACCTGTCATTTTAGCTTAGGGAGTTTTCATGGCTAAATTGGACCAGTCTGGTGGCCAATCTTCATTAATGTCACATTGCACCAGTAAGAGCAGAGTGTGAAGGTTCAGTTAGCAGGTAAGAGCACAGTTATATAGTATA
>BRDA01060727.1:0-21548 GCA_036984385.1 Crenuchus spilurus
TTTAACTGAGCTGTCTGAACGAACTCACTGTATTCTGTTAAATGTTTATTTTTTAGGTGCCATATTAAATTTGTAGTATTAAATCAGGGACGTGCAGTCAGGGTCATCATGCGGTCATCATGACAACAAAGAAAAAAGATAACATAAAATGAATATTAATATTTGTCCACTGATCTTTATGTATGTCTAATTTCAAACATTTTTATAGTCAAAATTGCTGAAATTGCGTATTTCCTGTTCAAATATAAGGGTGAAACACAAGGTGTGGCAGCAACAAGCCCAGCTTCACCTCTGAATGCCAAATCCATTACAAACTGAGGTGATACATGCAATTGGCGCGTGCCTGTTGCTGTATCGCTGCATGTCGCCAATATAATGCTTGCAAATACGTTTATATACCCTGATATATACATAAAACCGCAGTGAAAAGACACAGGGTGAGGCAGGGCAGTACTCTGCCGCACTGAAGGGGGGCGTACGTGAGCCAACGGGTGCTTATTGCTGCTGTGCTTACAGAGGCGAGTGAGAGTCAAGTGCATGGAGGGCGCAGAGCAAATGCCGGTTTCTCTCTGTAATGTTTTTTCTTATCATTACGTACCTTTAATACGTACCTTACGTGTGTGAGAGAGAGTGTGTGTGTGTGAAGAACGCTGATGAGGTATGAATTAACCAGTAGCCAATTGAATAAGCTCCCTTTTGGGTTTATATATTTGTAGATCCGACTCTACAGGAGTCAGTGTCTCACCAACCATGAACCTCACCGCACGTCACTGAATTAAATGCAGATCTGCTACTACCACCCCGTGAAACACTCATATTGCAGACATTACACCTCGCTGTTGGATTCGTATCGCTTTCTTATTTGAAGTAATTCCACACAGCAGACATTATAAACACGTTCTGACAAAGATTGGGCTTAGGTTTGTGTTCAGAAAAGCCGATACCGATCAGTTAAAAAATTCTATGATCGGCCCGATCCCTATTGGTAAGCATAAGCATTTCATTTTTCAGACATAGGTCAGCAGGCAAGATGGATTTCTATATGCAATGTCTTCAAGATTTGCTGAACTTAACTATAAATGACGTTCAGTGCATCATACAAGCTTTAACAGCAGCACATTAACAGCAGATTAAAGTCAGAGATGGACAATGAAAAGCTCTTAATCCGAAAGAGCCCATGGTGCTGTATGCCACAGAACCTTTAAAATATGTGTAAAGTTCCAAACAGCAAGCTTATTCACTTTATCTCATGGAGTTCCTAAGTAACGTATACTGAACATCCTGAAAGCATCACAAGACAGTGTGTGGATGTGTGATCAACCAGATATGCTAGTGCTATAGAAAAAAAAACTTTGTTGGTTCTACGTGTTTGTTCAACCATTTTGACTGTTCAGAAGCTCCTTTTTCTAAGCTTGCAAAACCGCCAAAAAATATTTTATGTGACCAATGGTAATACATTTGTAAAAGCAAAACTGGCCCTATCTCTTCTTTATTGGAACTGAAGACATGAAACAGTATAGTGGTTGCACTTGACTTTTTTATTAGAATAGTAAAGTAGTTTAGCAGATTGCCCATTGTCTTTCTCCTATTTACTATTTATTTAAAGATAAATGAATACTAATCACCTGTGATTTTTACAGCTCTTAGAATGAATTTGCAATCTCAATTAAAAACAAAGACAACAGAAATTAAAAATTGTTCCAGGCAAAAAGACAAAGCAGTGCTGATCTCTAAAGTATTCTCTTTCCCGCGGCCATCCCAACGAAGTCACCTGTGTTGAAATGTCTACTACTAATGCGTGTACCTTGAACGGGACTAAAGTTGTCGGATCTTTATAAGCCATTGAGCTTGCACCTCAGGATCCCTGTAAACTTTTGAAAGCTAATCTCCAACTCGTACCAATGAATTACCACACAGAGACACACAACAATGCAGAGATTCTTCTTCTCTTGATGTTGGTATGTTATTCATTTCTTCTTTACCTTAAAAACACACATAGTCGCTATCACTATCCATTTCTCCCCACCACTACTGGAAACACCAATGCATACCACTCACTAACCGGAAGAGTTGCCACCTTGTGCACCGAGGCAATAAACATAAAATTATCACACTCCCTGCTCATTCTGCTTCTATCCCACTCCACCCCAGAGCTACACTTCCCAGAAACCCTGGCGCTCCTCTGAACTCATGTGACTTTCCTCTCCAGCAGTCTTCCACTGAGACTGTGATTCCACTAAGACTGAGACTGATTACGTGAACTACTTAAGCAAAGCCTGACATTGCTTCTTTGCTTGGTATTGTGCTAAGCGTGCAGTAATGTAGCCAGTCCTCTTCAGCCTTTCCAAGGTTCTGTATCTGTTTGTTTATCTGGTTAGCCTGTGTGTGTTTATTGAGACCTCAATGGTCCTCTGTTAGTTTACCTTGTTTTTTACAACCTCTGTTGTCCCTCGATAGCTTACCTTGTTTATTGAAACCTCAGCAGTCCTTAGCTTGTTAGCTTCCTTAGCTGGTTCAGCTTCTTAGCATGTTGGCTTCTTTAGTTGGTTCAGCTCCTTAGCATGTTAGCTTCCTTAGTTGGTTCAGCTCCTTTTCTTGTTCTGTTTCCTTTCCCCATGTACCTGTTTCCTGTCTGTGGTGAGGCCTGTTCGACCCCTTTCTTTGTATTATTTATATATATATATAAACCTGCGTTCATCGTTTTTCATCATTGGCCTTAGTGTTACAAAAATTATTGGTCCCATATTATTGGGCTCAATTCTAAGTAATAAAGGAACAGAGGCTCTACTTATAATCATATTTAAATAAATCAGATTTTAATGTTTCAAAGGAACAGTGCATCCTAAATTCATCCCATATTATTTCCGGTGCAGTTGGGGGAATTGGAACTGTTATGCTGATGTGAATTGGTGTATGTTACAATACCCAGTTTCATATATGGGCTGAGGAGTGAACATCACATTTGAAACTTTTGTAATGTTTACATCAAACATTTATTTTCAAAAAGTTACAAAAGTGATTTGGGGTCTTTGCCACCAAGTTACCTCTATATTGCAGAGCTAACATAAGAACAATCTCTACTATCCCACTGAGCCGACCCTGACCCATCACCTGTGTTCATTGGATGATCTGCCTTTTCTGTAGCAAGATGTTATTGATCCTGTGACTTGTGTAGGCAGTGTGCTAAATGTAAGTAAGCATGGTGACTGGTGACCTGCTGTCACCTACAGTTTTTGTGTCAAAGAAATCAAGGGACCTGTAGAATTGAAGAGAAGTGGAGCTGCTGCTATGTGACCTTCATGTTCTTTTTCTGTTTCCATCTCTTCGAACAGACATTCAGAATCTATAGATATTGAGCTGTCGCACAGTCAGTCTATTATCTTGAGGCGTTATACTTTGGTAGAAAAGTTGAACAAATAAATGAAATATTTAGGAGCCTGTAGAAAGAAACATATAGAGGCTGGCGAACATGCAGAAGACCAGGTGTGAACAGAGAGAGAATATCATAACAGGTGGCATGGACAAGCTGAGGAATGCTCTTTGATGCCAGTCCTCCCTGAATATCAATGATCCTCGATTGAGAAGTCTGCTGCAATAACACACAAAGCTTGAAGATATGGTCAGCCCTGAAATAAGATTTTCAATACAAGAACTATTCAAAGTGGAAGAAGCTTCAATTAAGCTTTGGAAGCTTTAGCACAAAAGCAAAAAAATTGCCATTTTCTTGCCATTCATCGATCAGGTATCTGGCTCATTAGTTTACAGTTTCTGTACAGTAAAATATACCAAGAGGATTTTTTTGACCTGAATTTTATTAGCCTTGTCTTACTGTGGGATAGCTTAACAGTCAACCACATGAAATGATCAACAACAATGTTCTGCCAGCCAGAAGTTACTGACAATTAACATTATTCACTCTTTCAGTTTTCTTAAAGGAGCATTTACACCAACAATAATATAAAATATGTATGACATTATAAAATATTGATTAATTTTTATAAAATACAACTCGCATTAGATAAAGAACCTATCATCTCTCTAGTCCCAGAATTAACCAGTATGCACAGCAAGTGTGTCCATGACATGAAATAACCATGTTTAAACTTTTGGGAATCTTAGGCAATTTTAACTGTTTTTTTTATTTTATTTGGATTTTGCCTTTATATACCACAGTACTATAAAATGTTCATGCCAATGAACATCATTGTTATGGAAGAAGTTATGGAAGTCAAAACAATTGGGAGGTGGTGGTAGGTGCAAAGTTTTTGTCATGAATGGGTAGGTAGAAAGGAAGGGTTTATGTAGGGCATGAATGAATGAGAGGTGGAGTTATGTGATCTGCCTCCCATACTTCTATTATTACATCATATAACATAATTTATAATGTACAATATTACCTACTGTGTGCAGGTATGCAGAAATGTGTCATCATATCCAATAATGATCCAATAATGATATAACAGAATAAATTATTTAAATAATTTTAAATTGGTCTGATTGTTATGAATCAACTAATGTGCTATTTATTAACATGCTTCAAAAATGTGTTTAAGTTTGTAATACTGAAAAGATAATGAACAAAGCTAAAAAAATTTACTTTCATATTCAGAAGTTAGAGAAAGCCGATATGCTGCGGTGTAGGTGTTTTAAAATCAATAAAATTAATAAACACAAGATTAAGGACTTATTTCAAAAACAGAACCATCAAAGGGGTAAAATTGTTTTGTTGTAACTGAATTTTGAATGAGTAGTTTACTTTGTAAATTTTGTAAAATGTTTACAAATAATAAATTAAAGTGAAGTGTGATCATTGTATATGAAATGCTAAGACTTTCATTTGTACTTTTTAGTTTTGTCTATGAATTTGTCTAAATGTAGAAGTGGAATGGTTGCCTAATAGAATATATTTATCTAACAGGGTATGAAAAATAAGCTAAAGCTTCAGATTTTTTTTTTTTTTTTTTTTTGCTGATTTGATGTGTTGTTGTTCATTCATTTTTTGAACATTGTTTCAGTAGCAGACATAAATTCCTACTAATGCTCCTATTACTTCATTTAGTGGTGGTGTTGGCAGGTCCTGCTACATTATTTGGTTTCCACACTGGCATCTCACTCCTCCTTCCTCACTACTTTTACAGACCTGTAAATATAATATTTAATGATCCTATCTAACTGCTATCAGCATAAAACAAAGACTAGCATAGAGTTTCCAGCCAATCTGATGACAGTAGTCAATGTAACATTGGTTTTATTCTGTGATGTCATGATCCAACCACATGATTTCGTTGGCATGATCAATGACTGAGTGCTTTTACCTGGATCATATGTCATAAAACTGCATCAAAAATGTGCTAAAATAAATAGATGAAAATGGCTGATTAAATGTTTTGACCAAAAGTTAAGCTGATTCCATCGCTGACCCCATAAAATGTTTTGTACTCTTAGTTCATTAAAACAAGCAGGAAAAGTGTAGACAAATTGTTTTTTTTTTGTTTTGTTTTGTTTAAAAGCACTTTACTTGTACAAAATTACAATCTGATTGGTGGCAGAAAAATGTACAACAGAAAAAAGTAGCAAAAGGGTTCACCACTGAATGTTTTCCTAAAAATAATTTAAAAAATGCAGTATATTGAATTGTGACTCCTGCATTATGACACAGGTATGTATCTCCAGGTTCTTGCCAATACACAGCCCTGCTTATTAAGGCCAACAGAGAAAGACATCTGAGAAGAGAAGGTGGTAATGAGAAGAATGAGCGAGAGAAAGGAAGCCACAAGAAGGAGTGATGAATGCAAGAGTGTGACAAAATGACTGACAAGACAGCCTAACCTACAATGGAGCCGGCCCAACACAGTGGATTCTTTGCTGCAGAATCAGCTTTGTGTTTGTTCTCTACCTTGCCAGGCTCTTTCTGTTTTCTTCACTAAAAACTTGCCATCAGATCCGAGTCCTGTCGATCGCACAAAAAGGCCGTCACGGTAATGAGAGGTGACGGGTGCCCAAGGATCGAAGCTTCCTTTGGTCCGCACAAGATGTGCGGCTGTGCTCCCTTGTTTTGAACTCCAAATAACTTTGTCCCCAACAATGAGGGAGATGAAAGAGGAGCTCCTCTCCCTCCAGACCAGAACGGATGACTTCAAACAGTTTGCGCCGGGTTTGTTGTCGGTCATCTGGAGGGTTCCTTGTGTTGTTTCATCAGTCCTCAAAGCCTTACACTCCTCCTGAGACACCAGTCACATAATGTAGTTCATTGAGATGAATTGGAGCCTGTCTTCAAAACAAAAGCATCCGTCTGTGAGCCGATATATCATCCTGAAGTGGTGGCATTTACAAGCTTTTGTTTTATGCCCACTGTCCCCCTCTCGACATGACTCTGCTTCTTGGAATGCTTTCAAAAATTGTAATCTGGACACATGGCCATGAGTTAACGCGGAGATGATGGAAGATCAAACAGATGGATATCAAACAGTATGGTGCGATTGAAACAGTTGACGTTCTCGTTGCCCTGAAGTGCTTCTCATGTTTGCTTGGGTAATGAACTGTTTTTGCTTTCTACTCAGGCACTTTCTCTAACATTCATTCCTTCTCGCACCCAGATAGCTGCGATGGATCGCTAACGTCTGGACTGCCTGCAGCGTCCTTCCAGAGTTCTTCACATTTCTCAGAGAGTCGTGCTGCTTACTTTTCCAAGCTCAACAGAAGAGAAGGTTAGTTTGCTGAGTTTTACTCTTTAATACTTTCTGCCCACATTTTGTTAATGTTACATAGTCTCGAACAAAGTTATTAAATGAGCGCTTCACTCACATTTTAAAAATGGAACCGTGATGCTAATTTTGCTAACAACACTAGAATTCAATAGTCAATTACATAACTGCATCTGGATCTTAATTCAGGTCTCTCAGACTAGTCAGTGTGGTTTAGGACAAAGTATGGCTTATTGTGAGCTTTAAAAATTTACAGGCAGACACTTCAGACAGCAGCAGGGACGGTAGAAGACTGAACTCGGATCAGATTCCCCATCTTTGCTATTCTTTAAAGCTCACAGTATGTGATACTGTGTCCTCAACCCCATCAACTAGTCTGTAAGACCATAATTAAGATCTGTATACAGTTTAAGTTTAAGGTTTAAGTTTTAGGTTTAAGAGAAGTTTTTGTGATCAATTTGGACATACACGATTTGGCTATTTATGTAACTATTGAGTTTGTTGATATGCTTTTACTCTATGCAGAGTTTAATTAAGTCTCAAAGACTAGTCAATGTGGTTTAGTTAGGACACAGCATGACTTGAGCAGTTGAGCAAAATCTTGAGCTGTCTGTCATTGCTGCCTATAATGGTGAAGTTTTTTTTCGGTTTTTAAACCTCACTATCCTCAACATCCTCAGATGCATGATGTTTATTATTAATGAGATTTATTACACTGATTAATGAGATTTATTACGTTATTTAGAGTCACACATTCTTGTTGATAACTGCACAAATAAGCCTTCATGTTTGTGATATTTAGATGTTGTTCACACGCCATTTGTCACTGAAAGCTCTGAGGCAGTTGGCTGTGTTTATATGCACAACGTTATTCAAATTGTTTAGCATTATCAAAAAATCAAGAACATTAAATGGCAGATATTATGTTCAGTTTGTAGTGGCACATTTTAAGCATGAATAGACTGTTGTGATAATATGATACAGAAACTAAAACTCAGTCAAATAAAAAGTAATTTTTTGAAAAATATATAAGCAAATGTCCCCTCAATTTTTACATGTACAATGTAGAAACCTCATCCAGAATTAATTTAGGTCTCACATTAGTCATTGTGATTTAGGACACAGTATTGCATACTGAAATCTATAAAAAACAATAACAACCCATGTAGCTGAATACTATGTTCACTGCATTAAACAGCTATCTCTTTATATCTTTAGTGAGTGTGACCATAATAAATGCAAAGTAATCTGATCCAATGTCAGTTGTGTCAGTGCCTTTGGCAAAGGTCATTTACACTTCTGAAAAGTACAATGAGAATTTAGAGCAACATATGCTGCCTTTTAAAATGTCATATTTTCCACAGATGTTCATAGATTTTTGAACAAGACAATGCAAAACCACATGCTGTACACATTACAAAGGCATGGCTGTGGGGACACAGGTACTGGACTTGTCTTCCTGCAGTCATGACTTGTCTGCAATAGAGATTCTGCAATATGACAATAACAAACCTGTACCATTGCATTCCTAAAGACGTGTTTAAATGAAGAATGACACCTGAAACACTTCATTACTTGGAGTAGTGAATGCAACATTACAAAAATGGTAAATGATTTACTGTTCCAGATTTTTTTGTGATGTGTTGTAGGCCTGAAATGCAGGAATGGATGTATGTTAACAAATAAAATTAACTTTACACAACAAAATATAAAATATCTTGTGTTCTGGAATTAAATGAAGGTCAAAGTACCACTGCACTATTTTTTATATTGCCCAAAGTTTTTCTTACTTGGAATTGTATTTTGTCCAAAGCATCATCTGATGTATGCACATCATGGATATGTGCATTGAGCTAGCATTAGTGTTATAGCATTTCACTAATGTTGAACACGGCAACTTTTTTTTCTTTTTCAAAGACAAATGCTTGCACATATCTCCTGTTCTAGTGTATTGAGTGTTTATTGAGGTTTTGTATGAATCTATTATATGCCAGTGATTAAGTAACATGTTTGTTGAGGGTGTTTATGAACTCATGCAGAATTCTGCATCCCACAATGCCTTTTGCAAAATATAGAACTTGCAGGAGTTACCAAAACTGAGCTAAAAAGCAGTGACACTGTCCTATCTCACCCTTCTGAAACAGCAAGGCTTGTGGGATGCTCTGAGTCATCAGTGGCCCGTACACATAAATAGTGGCGTCCAAATTCCTCCAAACTCAATCTGAGTATTTGTGGGATGTGCTGGAGCAACAAGTCTGATCTGTGGGTGCTCCATCTCACAACTTACAGAACTTAAAGGACTAGCTGCTAACATCATTGGTGTCAGATAGACAAAACACAAGACACCTTTAGCAAGACTCCGTTCCATGACAGGTCAAAGTTGTTTTGCTGGCACAGGAAGTACCAACAGCATATTAAGAATACTAGCATATTGGTCTTAATATTTTGGCTTATTTTTATTTATAATTTATTTATTATTATTACTATAAAACTACAGTCTATGTGTACTATTTCCTGAGCTCTACTAGAAGAAAATCAGTATTTACTGTCCTGGAGAACAGCAAGAAGATCGGGAACCAAAATCAGTAAGGGACGCTTTAACAGTACTGTATATCAGTCATGTAGAGGCTATATTTTTTGATGTACTGTTGTCATTTTAAACCTATAACTTCATTTTGTTAGAGGGAACAGTGACAGCCATGTGATGTAAATGTGTCTGGGCTTGTAGAACAGGAAGGACACTGACTAAAATATCTTAAAATTTCTGAAACACAGCAAACTCTCATTGTCACACACACATGGGTGCACACCAACAAAGCACTTGACAGCTGTCACACAGCATCAAACAGTTCAGAACAATCAGCTTGTTCATACGGCTGCACACTTGGCACTGAGCATAAAATCATCAAACCAGCTGTTTGATTTTGCAAAAGACCATTTATCATGTAGAAGATACAACGTAGAATATCTGGCCAAGACTTCAATGTTTGAATGCACCATTTCACAGGCTGCTGTCAAAGAACTAGAGATGTAATAGTACAGAGTGATTAAATGATTGATCCTTATTGCAAGTTTTATGATATTTTTGGGATTCAAATTATAGGATCAAAACAGAAAGCCCAAAAAAAAATTTATTTCATCAGGCAGTAATTCATTATGCAGTGTAAAGTGAATATAAACTGTATAAATCAATGACAGAATATAACTGCAGATGACACAGCATCACCTTTTGAGATTTAAAAATGAATAAACCTCACCAGACATTTCAAATAGCAGCAGAGCTGGTACAGGGCTGTTTTTGAATCAATTTCCTTCATATTTATGATGGACATCATAAATAAAACTGATTTTAGATCTACACTGCCTGCTCCGAGTTGATTGTCTAAGATGGCCAAGACAGAGTTTAGCTAAATATGTTTTTGTAATTTTGTAAAGCTCACAGTAACTCATACTGTTTCCTAAACCACTTCAGAAAGACCTTACTTGAGATCTGGATGAGGTTTGAGCTGGTTGAGTAAAATTTGGTGATTTTTATAGAAGTACTTTGTCTGTTTAGATGACTTTAAGTGAGTTCTAGTGTTTTTGTCTTTTTCCATCTTTTAGTTAAAAATACTAACATTTAACATTAAAATGAACAAAGTAATTGACACTGAATCATATAAAAATATATAACGTGTACAGTATCTCAGAAAAATTAGTTCACCCCTCACGTTTGCAAATATTTTATTTATTTTCACGGGACAGCACTATAGAAATGAAACTTATATGTAACTTTTTGAGCAATATTTAATTTCTCAGATCTTCAGAGAGTTTTTTTACCATGAGGTGCCATGTTGAATATCCAGTGGCAAGTATGAGAGAATACCCAAAGCACCAAATATGACAGCCCTGTTCCCCATTCCCACTTAGAACCTTGTAAGTCTAATGAGTCACATGACACCAAGGAGGGACAATGACACAATTTGGACATGTGCACTGTGAGGTGTACTCACTTGTGTGCAGGTATTTGTACATTGATGGCTGTGTGTTGAGTTGAGTTGTTGAGTTCAAAAGTCAATAAATCTATACTGTTATACAAGCTGTACAAGTTTCATTTCTATAGTGCTGTCCCATGAAAAAATATAATAAAATATTTGCAGAAATGTAAGGGGTGTGAGATGAGGGGATGAGATTTTGTGAGATATGTTATATACTGTATGTTATTTGCTAATATCTCCTGTTATTACAAATAATAACATAAAGAAATGTGCAGAAAAGAAAAAGAAAATTAGTTAGCCTTGTTCCAAAACAGAATACTTTATTAGAATACAAAGAACAAAAGAAATTACTCTGGTACCAAAGCTGGACTGATCCACTCCTAATCTGTCCCCAGATAAGATGATAGGGGTAGATTTAGCTTTAAACATTTCCTATGCTGTAAGAGGTATGTTAATGCTTTTGTTTTCTGCTATAAAATTTCTGTGTTTTCATTAAATGCAAGTCTCGAAAAAGGTGACAGTGATAAATTAGCGACAAGACACTCTTCTTGTTACAACAGCACTTACTGTCACAGCTGCCATTGTCATCTCACACCTTCAGCCTTTTTTAGCCTTTTTTTTTAGATATGCTGATGTACGACCTTTTGCAGAGTTTCAAAAATGCCATTGCCAATGAAATTCTGAATATAAGCTAATCCAAATCCACATTAAGTGCCCATTTTAAACTAGCCATAAGAAGTACTTTCAGCTAAAGAGTATGTCTTTTTACAACATTATCCTATGAAAGGGGTTTATGCAAAAAAAAAAAAACCTGGCAAAAACTATGGTAACCCACCTTAGGATCTAAGGCAGGGGTGTCAAACTCTAGTCCTGGAAAGCCAGATTCTTGAAAAGTCTGACTTCAATGGTCTAAGGGCAGTTTTTTTTCTATTTCTATGCATTTCTATCCATATCTTACATTTGCATATATAAGGATACTTATATGTGTCATATCAGAATGCTCACAGCAGTCTCAGCTCTCTTGTTAATGACCTAACTCACTGTATTAAGAGAAAATATGACCCTAAAGCTGAAAGTCAGACTTTTGAAACTGTTCATGCTCATGTGGACCGATGCTAGAAATAGATTTACCAAAGTCTTGGGTTCACAAAAGTTCTGGGATTGATGAGTAAAATAAAAGATACATGTGTAATAAATGTCTAAATGTCTAATACACTGCAGTTACTGTTGGGCTTAAGCTGTAAACTTTTTACATAACATTCCATACATTCTGAATGCCTCCCCCCAACCCCGTGAGGTTGTATGAAGCACCCTTGAAGTGACTGTCAATAGCCAGAGCAGTTGGGGTTGTTAGCCCAGGGTACCAATCAAGCTAGGACCACCCCTGATGCATAATATATACATATAGAATCCATGAACTTTCCTGAGGACTTCACTGAAGATTTCAAATACCTTAACCCTTCAAAATTATGCTCAATCATTTGGTAGAGCACATTTAAGTTAATATATCTTATTGAAGAAGATGTTGAACTTAACACAATGTAATTTTGCCATCTCTACCAATCGGTAGAGATATGGTGGGCTAAATAACATCCACTATAGGTCAGTAGAAATGCAACCTTCTGTTGTCTGAATGCAAATCAACAATGCTTCATAGCCATACCACAAGGAATAAACTGGATCAAAGGTTTAAAAACCCTTAGTGCTGTTACACCACCACACAGATGAGTGTGGTGTTTAAAAAGTTAACAAAACTAGCATGTTTTTGTGTGATTTTTGTATTTGTAGTGTATGTTCTGACTTTACCATAAAGTATGTTTAAACTGAACATTAAAAGGGTTTTATTATTGCTCCCCATCCCCCAAAAATAATTCAGTTTCTTCTTTCTTGGTGAGGAAGTTAAATGGCTAAGAGATTATCTGTGAATCTTAGAAGCAAATTGAAAAAAAAATGCTCATTCTGCTACCTATAAGTACATTAAATACACAACAAATAGAAAGTTTCAATTAGCAAATAGAAAATTTATAGGGACTAAAAAGAACATCTTGGTTCCGCCCCTCACTCCTCAACCAATACTTACTCAAGCTGCTGTCTCTGAGTTATTTTCAGCCGTGACCATCCTCCGCTGTGTTGCAAGTTGTGCTGCAAACAGAACAGTTTTCCTCCCTGGGGGGTGTGTGTGTGTGTGTAAACGCTACTTCCTGTGAGCCGGAGATCACCAGCTTGATATTCAGCTCTCATCTCCTCCCATGGTGTCGACTCCCAGTCGGCAGTGCTTGAGTAATGAACCTTTCAGTCTGAGCCGGAGCTGCTCCTCCGTCCTCCTCTAGAAGAGCACGGGGGGCTTGAGCGCATCTTTATGGAAAACGTGCACTTGGGGAAGCTTCTCCCACCTTCAGGCTAACTCGCAGCAGAATGCTATGCATGTTAACTAAGGTCACAGTGGCTAAGTTCTTCATGCATGCAGAAGAGGAGCTCAGAGCAAAGCGTCAGCAGCTGCGTGCAGAATCATCTGGTTTAAAAAGGCCAACTGGAAAGTTTGCAGCCATTATTGTCATTTTTATATTCATTAGGTTTATGGTACATAAACAATTATTACTTAATGAAATATATAGATTTTTTGTTGTTTCTGATTTGACAGTGAAGTGAAATCAGTGCATTGAAACACACACACACACGCGCACACACACACACATACACAGACAATAGTGAACACATGCTAGGGGGCAGTGAGCACAACTGTTCACTTGGCAGCCCTGTCTACCGCACCTGGGGAGCAGATGGGGGTTAAGTGTTTTGTTCAAGGGCACTTGAGTCATGACCTGTCAGTTATCTGCACCCTTCCGGTTCCCTTACCTCGAACCCTCACTTAACCTTGATAGGTTGATCAAAATTTTTTAAATTAAAAAAACATCGACGGTACACAATTTTTAGGTCAAATTCTATTTCAAATGTTCAAATGTCCTTGCTTGTATATGTATGTAATATATGCAAGTAAATAAGTTTAGAATTTGCACTTTCCACAAGAAAAATGTTATTTAGCATGAACAATAAACTTATTTCATTATTTTTTTAGAAATACAACTTTTGGAAGCTGTTCTGTGGAACACATTCATTTATTTATTTAATGATACATGTATATCGATACATGTACATGCATATTTTTCTATTTTAGTGATGTGTTGAGGGAAATTAAGTTAACCAGTCTTCTACAGAAAACAAACTTTTTAATAGCAACACTGGTAAAAACAAAAAAATTCTGCAAAAGTTTAATTCTGTTGTATATATATACTTTTAACAATGTGTTACATTCATGAAACACATTTAAACTATTCACTGCAATGTCCAGAAAATATTTTCAAATATTTCAAAAGGTGAACTATGGTGTTACTTATTTTCACTTAGAAAATCAACATAATGAGTTATTTCACAAGGGGTACCCAAACCTTTGTCTATGGCTGCATGTAGGTTTAGTTTTGTAGGAATTTGGATCAGAAAAGGATCAGAAACTGAATGTGTTGTTGTGTTTGTGAATGCATTCCTGATATCATATCTGTGCAAACAGGTAACGGATAAAAAAGGTGAGAACATTGTGAGGACAGGGCGGGGCACTCCCCGGTACCAACATTTGCTAAGCCCTGAATGTCAGTGGATACATTTGGCCCTGCTCCTGATCCTTCTCATCCCCTCAGCTCACAAAAACAAGAGAGATAAAAATTGAAGCCTTTCCAGTAGGTGTTCAGTGAAACCCTGCACTACTCTGCCCCTTATTGCCTTGTACTCTTTGCTGTCATTGTTAGGAGTGAAAAAATCAGGGTCAGAGTCAATCTTATCGGAGGCAGAATAACAACAAAAACAGGGAAAAATAGATGGAAAATAATAACAAGCCACTGAAGAGTCACTGCTAAATCTTAGGATCTAAGATCTTTTGCAGTTAAACATGTGTTTTGATTTGCAATTCTTGCAATATGGTGAGCAGTTTTCTCTGAAACTTTCTCTTCTTGACCTTCACTCTTCTTGTTAACTACATATTAAAATTACATTAGAAACTGTAAGTACTAGCTACTTGAAAATGTTCTGCTATCTTCTTACAGCATTCTCCTGCTTTGTGGACATTCATTATTTACATTTTCAAAGTGCTAAATGAAGTCCTTATATTTGCATCACCTGGCTTTTCCTATAACTGAACAAACCATAACCCTAACAAGCTAATGAAGATCAGAGAGCTTTCTCTTTGGGTGCCCAAACTTTTGCAAGATGCTGCTTATTCACACTAAACTTGTACAAAACAAAAACAATACACCAATCATGCATAGCATGTTGAAGAGAATAGTTCATCTTCAAAGTTTTCGTTTTTGGAGATCATTTTGCCTTCACTTAACTATTCACAGTAACAAAAAATTGATTGGGGGCCCCAAAATGTTGCATGCCTGTGCATGTCTTGTGCATGTGGTAAATTGTGCATGTCTTCATTTATGGAAATGATTACAAATACAATGAATTATTGATGCTTTGGAATTTTGTTGTAGGAAGAAGTGTTGAGACTGTCCTTGTCATTCTCTTGCAGGAGTTAAGCTTAAGATCAGATAACATTTCACTCAGTTTGATAGACATCTTCTAATATCTTTGTCTAAACCTGACCTTCCAGGAGGAGGTGGCTGGAGTCCCCAGTTGTCAGACAGGAACCCCTGGCTGCAACTGGACCTCCGGGTACGGATGGAGGTCACTGCAGTTGCCACTCAGGGGCGCTATGGCAGCCATGACTGGGTCAGTGCATACATGCTTCTCTACAGCGACACCGGGCGAGTCTGGAAACAGTACAGGCATGAGGACAGCGTGGGGGTGAGTCCAAGGTTTTTATTACCCGCCTATTGACATTTTCAACCAGCAATTTGTGGTGCAACGGGCTTCATGACCTGGTGGTTTTTGATTGCGATATTGATAGTGATTAACCTCGGAGCCAGCTCGAGAGAGTAGTAATTGCCCTCCTGACAACATCCTCTTAAGTTCTTCTTTTTGCGTTTAGCACTGCACAGCTAATCAATTACTCATATTCTGTACTGGAGCGGAAAATGGAATCGGGTTGTCTTATGCAACATACTGTAGCATGATGATGTGGGAGTATTGAACATTAAGCAAACAAAAAATGATTCAAGCTAATTTCCACGATATTTAGGAGTCTATTATAAAAGAGTGATGCCCTGCTCAGCACCCAATGAAGGGACAGCAAGACTCACTATGGATGGATTTAGGAGCCTACTGTGATGAAGTGCAAAAAAATATATTAACATATACAGTACAATGGTGCTTGGAAATTTGTTAATTTCAGTTGTTCTACATATATTTCTGCGTAAATTCAATCTAAAATTAAGTAAATAAATAAATGACCTAATGTAATATTTGTGTCTCATTTGTTTGGTTCTCTTTATCTCTTTTTAAGACTTTTGTGTTAATCTGATGAAGTTTTAGGTCAAATATATTGATTATTTATGGATAAAAAGGTTACAAGCATTGGGAGTGGTAAAGTCACTGTCTTTTCAGTCATATTTCTGTTGATTGAAGATTATACCATGTTGGTCAGCATATTTATACATCAGCATATGTAGACTATGTATATATGCACATAAAAATCCAAGTCATTGACCTAAGAAACTGGTCCTGACCATAACATTTACATGGCTGCTCCATTAGTAACAGGAAACACCCACTACAGGACCCACTGATTATATCCACCCACTGTACATGCTTATCATAATTTAAAAATTTCTTTAACTCTTTGGAGTCCGCACTTCAGCCAGCAGGACTAAACTATATATATAGCTTGAATTGAATTATATTTTTAGATTCTTGTGAGAGAAGCATAACCAGACACGTTTTTCACCACGAATCAGAGCATGAGCCTTTTTTCCCAGCCATCTGCCATTCATATGAAAACAAGATGGTAATTTCACACATACCACACATGGAGGATTAGTGCCAGAGAAATGTGTGAAAGTGCCCATTTGGTCTCTATAAACAAAGAGTGCTCAACCCAACAAAGACCTTTCACCTGATTGTTCAAACCTATCTAATGATTATGCAATGTAGGAAAGATTGACTCAGTAAAACACATTGACACCCCAAATTTGTTAAGCTTTAGAAATAAAACCACATATAATTTCTAAAAACTGTAATGACCACTGTGCTATCAACACCTATGTTTACAAAGTTCTGAGCTCAAAAGTCTGGGCTAGAAATATTTAGAGTGTTTTTTACAATATATCAGCACATCTGAAAATAGATTTTTAGAGCAGATTTAGCTAAAATATAGATTTATGATGCTTACTGTTTTGACATTGATATTATTGGGTTTGTGCTGAACAAAAGCCTGTGTAACAGTTTGGAAAAAAATATTTTAGATGAGTCTAATTTTGTTTGTCAAGTCAAGACATGTCAGACTACCTCAGTGTGTCTGAAAAACTCTGACTCCAGAGGGTTCAATGTGTCATCTGATTGCCTTAAACTGGATTTATACTGTGAGAATATCAGAAATAATAATCATTTTCATTAATCACAAGTTTATGGTTAAAGAATATTTATTGTACAGTCTGACATCTAACAATCCACTAAAATCACACAGTGTAAACCTGGCTTTAGTCACACTAAAACTGAACCACTGGTAGGCATGTAAACATATTGAGTAGACTAAAATTCTGCAGTCTTTTCATCAACATCATTATGTTGTTCCTGGAGCAACCGCTACCTGTTTCAAGTGCTGCTAGTTTGTATTGCATACTTCTGTAGAGTCCCAGCGGTTTCCGTTGGAAGAGAACCCATCAAATGCCGACAACATGGCCGCTCTGCATCTGCACACCTGCAGCTATCACCTCTGAGAGTCAGTTAGCCTGAATAAAACCCACTTTTTTGGGCTGTTGTAGGTGGAGCAGTGAAAAAAAATCCATATCTAGAGATTCCACTTTGTTGATGTGAAAACCCTTTTAAGGAACCTTAAGCCTGCATGCTGACTTTGATGATGAACTATGAAGGTTTCTTCCTTGAGGCGAAGCCTTCATGCTTATAATCTGGGTGATTATGATGGAGGAGAGTGTCTACTGAGAGATTCATTGTCTCATATTGCTGCCAGGCAATTACATTCAAATTGTGACGCCTCTGTTATATAAAAGGTATAATGACATTTAGAAGCCTACCTAATGGCAGAAAGATATTACAGTCAAATCAGAGGCCATTTATCCACAAACTGGCTGAGGCATTGCTTGAAGTTTATATATAAAGTTAATTAGTTCGTTTTTGTCAGTTGCTGGTGACAAAACAAACTTTGCAGCTGCACTCAAAATGGTTTGAATTTTCTGAAAACTAGCATTACATTTCCATTCCTTTCCATTTGCAAGGTTTGCGTGGGTGCCAAAACGGTGATTGGAGTTAGATTACTGTTTTTATCATGGAAAAGATAATATACCTGCTGAACTAAAAAGAGTAGAAAAATTTGCATACAAAAAACAAGGAGCAGTGGAGAACGGTGGACAATCTGCATCTAATTAAAGCTGAGTTAGCATGGTGTGATTTCAGTGGTCTTTTAAGATGGTTAAACATCAGACTCTGAGGTGACGGCAGTCAAAGCTTCTCAGAATTCTTTGTCTATTTGTGTGCTAATATCATGCATTTTCAAACTCTTCTCTTCTAAGATTCTGGTGAATAGACTTGTGATTAAAATGAAATTACTGTGTTTAGTGACATCATCAATGATTGTGAAAGTGAAAGTGCACACAATCATTGACCAATGTTCTTGAATTTGACCTCCACATTTAATACATCCATGCAGTGTGTCAGGAAGGGTAGAAGATTCAGATACAGGTGGTGATGAAGGGTGAAGACTTCGACATCTGGGAAAGACTTGGAGTAGAGCCACTGCTCCTCCATGTCAAGAGGAGTC
Source organism: Crenuchus spilurus (assembly GCA_036984385.1). Classification (NCBI taxonomy): domain Eukaryota; kingdom Metazoa; phylum Chordata; class Actinopteri; order Characiformes; family Crenuchidae; genus Crenuchus; species Crenuchus spilurus. Next base: position 18,612 of record BRDA01060727.1, read on the forward strand.
GAGGTGGTTTGGTCACCTTGTACGGATTGTCTCCTGGAGGCCTCCCGGGTAAGATGTTCCAGGCATGTCCAGTTGTGAAGACACCCTGGGGACAACCTAGGACACGCTGGAGATATTATATTTCTCAGCTGGCCTGGGAACACCTTGGAATCCTCCCATATGAGTTAGAAGAGGTGGCTGGGGAGAGGAACACCTGGTCTACTTTGCCTGGTTTGTTACCCCACGATCCAGACATGCATAAGTGGAAGATGAAGGATGGATGAGGTGAAGAAACTGTTTATTATACAAAAGAATACTCTTGGCTATGAAACAAAAACAAAACTGTGGCTGTGGTAACTTGGAGAGACAATACATGAAGACTACTGTATATGACCATGGAGACTCAATTGCAACAATACACTTGACCAAAAAAGACTGACACATGAGGGAACATATAAACCAAATGTAATCAGACATGAGATGGGGAACCAGGGCTGTGAAATCAGGTGCAGCTACTGGACTCAGAATAAGACAGAGGCAGGACTAAGACAGAGACATGACATGGCCAATGTAAACATAAACAAAAGGCACATGGACAAGACAGAGTCGGGGCTGTGATGGGAGGTTTCACATGGTGAAACACACATATACATAAAAGTAAATACACTAAAAGGCCATGAGCACACATGCCAAAAGGAGTGGGCAGCCCCTATCCACGAGGTAGTTGGGTGTTAGGTGCCTTGCTCCAGACACAATACCGGATCCCAAACCACCAGGCCACTGCTGCCCCCATGTGTAAACAGAAACAAGTTCTCTGTATAATAATGGATCTAATCACATAGAGCATGATCAAATCATGTGAGTGGTTTAAGACATCTAGAATATATAAACAAACTGATGTTGTTGTCAACTTTTTTGGAAAGTGTTGGTTTGAAACCAACACTGGTTTGGTTTGGCATGCTCATATCACACTGTTTGTCCTACAACATCACTGGCCTGATTACTGAACCGAGTGTGTCAGGGGTGGTGTCCATGGTGACAGAATGACAGATATGTGTTGTGAGTGAACATTAAACTTCAGTTTTTAGTTTCAGTTTCATATTTTATTTTGCATGGCAGGGTTTTAGATATTTTGTTGCCTGCAATAGAGTGTCCTAAAAATGGCCTAGCTGCACCCCTCGTAATCCTAGCCTAAGGTCTGTGAAAATGCAAGACTAGATGTAGAGGATGCTTACATGTTAAATGTTAAGTGTAAATACTGTAATTTACTGGTATTTTAAGCCCATGGAATAGAAACTTGTTTGTTCTTGCAAGTCGTATATATAAATAACTACATTTACATGCACGCAATAATCAGACTGTGCCATCATGTTTTTGGTCACTGTAAAAAATGGCCCATTTATAATCCAGTTAATATGCACTCGAGCACGTATGAGTTTATAACAGTATACCGCCCTTACAAGTGTAACAGTTGACTACTATGCTACGAAGCTAAAAATATATATCACTAGCAACCAAAATCTCTAACCTAAGTGTTTGTGTATATAACGTGCTAGTCAGTGTGTGTAGACTACACTGTAGGGTGACCAAACGTCCGTATTTCCCGGGACATGTCCGTATTTCACGTCCTGTCCCGGGCGTCCTGGTTTTTTTTTTTAAAAAGTGAGGAATCAATCAATCAATCAATCAAATTTTATTTATAAAGCGCTTTTTACAACTGATGTCACAAAGCAGCTTTACAGGGTTAGCAATAACAGACATAAAATCATTAATCCCTAATCCCCGGTGAGCAAGCCAACGGCGACAGTGGCAAGGAAAAACTCCCTCAGAGCTGGAGGAAGAAACCTTGGGAGGAACCAGACTCACATGGGGGACCCATCCTCCTCTGGTCTGCTAATTCTAAGTGTGTGATTAATCATAATCATATGATCTTAAACCAGGAATGGTCCTGGTTTTTAAATTACCTTCAGTGGACCATGAAAATTTTAATTTACAGGCACTAGGGCACTGCTCACGGCGCTGCGTGTGACGTAATCCCTGAGCCCCGTCAGTGAGGGCAGCCCTGTTCTTAATCAGAATGTAAACAGCGTGACTGTCAGTACGCAAGCAACATGCCGAAGCGCAAGTGTATGTTTACCGACAATTTACAAAAGTTTCCCTGCTTTCAGACCAGGTCGAGACAAATGGGAAGCCTTGTGCACAGTGTGTTATTGTTATGGTGTGTCATTTGTTAATTAATTTTTTTACAATAGCCTACAGAACAGACAATATTTCATTCGTTACTAAGGGTAACTGAGTATCATGTGTTATTTGGAGTTGAGAGTTATTGTTAACTTTTGTTGTTAAGTGAGGGATGTTTAGATGAGACATTTATTTCATTGTGCTATTCATTCATTACAGGAAATGTTAACTTAAGCATTTTGAATAAAATTATCATTTATTATGTTTTTGTTGACTTTTACTGAAAAGCATTTTTAATAAACCAACTGTAAATATGTTATTGTAGGTTTACGTGGGCCTATGTTAAGTGAGTGCAAGCCCCCCCCTCCCCCCCTCAGGGCTCCAAGGTGTCCTGGTTTTCCCAAATGAAAATATGGTCACCCTACTATAGTGAGTGTAAGAAACTAAGGCTACTAAAAGGAAAACGCCAGCTTACCTTCTGGCTCAGCAACATTTTTCTTTAGGTGTCAATAAGCTCAGTCTCATCATCTCAGAGTTCAAGGTATTTTTGTTAATATATATGTCACCAGATCCAATCTTGTTTTGGTGACACACAACACTAATAATGTCTTAATCTTCTTGAGGGGAAGATAAATGTGACAGTCTTTGTTTGTAATCCTACGTAGAAGCACAATCGCCGCTCTAGGCCTGCAGACAAACAGGTGCCCCCAAGTGGATTAGGTGTGTACTTGTGTCACCAAATCCCTCTTACCAATCCTAACACAAGGTATACTAGAG
>BRDA01060727.1:21558-34427 GCA_036984385.1 Crenuchus spilurus
CCCCCCCGAACGTGAGTGAATTGTATCCGGGTGCATTTGGATGTTATTGTATAAATGTCAACCAAATAATTTTTACGAAAAGTCATTTTCAGTTGTTTTTGTATTATTTACTATTAAAATAAGTTTTACGAATTCAATTGTAAAGGACATTACTTACTTATCGTGTTACTTTATTTACAGAGTTGACTTTTACTGAAAAGCATTTTTAATAAACCAACTGTAAATATGTTATTGTAGGTTTACGTGGGCCTATGTTAAGTGAGTGCAAGCCCCCCCTCCACCCCCTCCCGGCTCCAAGGTGTCCTGGTTTTCCCAAATGAAAATATGGTCACAATACTATAGTGAGTGTAAGAAACTAAGGCTACTAAAAGGAAAACGCCAGCTTACCTTCTGGCTCAGCAACATTTGTCTTTAGGTGTCAATAAGCTCAGTCTCATCATCTCAGAGTTCAAGGTATTTTTGTTAATATATATATCACCAGATCCAATCTTGTTTTGGTGACACACAACACTAATAATGTCTTAATCTTCTTGAGGGGAAGATAAATGTGACAGTCTTTGTTTGTAATCCTACGTAGAAGCACAATCGCCGCTCTAGGCCTGCAGACAAACAGGTGCCCCCAAGTGGATTAGGTGTGTACTTGTGTCACCAAATCCCTCTTACCAATCCTAACACAAGGTATACTAGAGAATAAATGTCTTTCCTGCCATTTAACATATTTGCTAGTTCTACTTCTAATTAAATATATAATGATATCGATTTCTTTTAAGATATTTAATATGAGAATCATTCATGGAGCCATTGGAGGGATCTAAGCATGTCCAGAGCTATCTCCAATAGTCTGGCTAATATCAGCCTGGACTGCTGTAAGATATACTGTAATTTGCTGACAGTTTTTTCCTGCTCAGAGCTGCAATGTGGAAAAAAATGACTTCATAACAGAATGGAAACCTTCAGCCTTGGTGAGAAATGAGTTTCTTTCCGCAAATGTGCACTCTGGAAATGCCCCAAATCCCAGTGTCACATACCTCCCCTTAAGAATGTCAGACGTTTTATTGTTGACGAACTTTTTCTGCTAAGAGAGTGGTTTCTATTAGGCTAGCGTAATTCATTTTCATTCAAGTCCACCCTCTTCAAAGAGGAGCATTAACAAAGAAGCTTTTTTTGAGCGCGGCCTAAGAAAATCCCGACTCTGACAGCCAGTCCATGCTTAGTAAAGGGAAGAGAATGACGCTGCCGAGCGAACCATCGGGCTCTTCAATCAAAGCCGTGAGTCAGCGTCTGCACCCGGTCTCTCCTTGGTCGAGATTAGAGGTTTTTTTTTTTTTTTTTGCTTCCATGCACCAAGCTCTTTTTTAATAGCCCTGCACTGAGGGACAGAGATATGACTGATTAGGCTTTTTACATTTGGATTTTTTCTCTGTGGAGTTTGATGGAGGAGTCATTCAGTGAGCAAATTCAGCAGAACAGCAGCTGAACCTGCAGGCTCTTTCACACAGCTTCAGGAACTTTTCTACAGTAACGCAAGCTTACAGAGCCATCCCCTGCTATCTGTGCTCAGTCTAAGTCCAGTCCATCAGTGTCATTCATTAATATCTACAATATGATACTTTTCTTATGCATAAAGGGTGATAAAGGGTTTGATATTGCATAAAAGGACAGTCAGAAAGAAAATGGAAATGTAATCTTTTTGTGTGATTTATAAACATTAATAGGTGCAACCTTGTGGCAGATTTTTGTATGAAAATGGTTGATATAATAATACAGAAGAAGTGCACTTGTAGCAGAATCAATATCTCACCATATAGCACAACCTTGACTATTATTGCAATTATACTACATACATACATACGTACACATTATACTTATATAGCGCCTTTCTAGACACCCAAGGACGCTTTGCAATCAACACACTCCATTTACACACACCGGTGAGAAGCGGCAGCCAATCGAGCACAGCGTACTCTCAACCGGAAGCGACCGTCCACCTGGAGGACTGCATCGAGCACTAGGGGGATCACCCAGGACAGAGTGCCAACCATATCTGGGCTTACATACATACATACATACATACATACTTTCATTCATTCATACACACCAGAGTAATTTTAGAGTATCCAATCCACCTGATCTCCATGTTTTTGGACTGTGGGAGGAAACCGGAGACCCTGGAGGAAACCCACACAGACACGGGGAGAACATGGAAACTCCGCTCAGATACGGACTCGAACCCAAGACCTCAGCGCTGAGAGGCGAATGTGCTAACCACTAAGCCACTGTGCCGCCCAAATACTGTAGTTATTATTAAGGGTGTAATAAAATATCAATACGCATGAGTATTACAATATAAAATATAAAACCCCCAACCAACAAAGGGCAGTGTTGTATTCTGTCTTCAGCCATTAGATTTTTCTACTCCAGTGGAAACAGCTAGAATAACTTACATGTTTAAAAATGCAATAAATTGCCTTGTTTAATTCAAAACCATTTTATATTAACCTCTTAACATTGTATTTTCTTTATTTTTGTTCCGAATCCGTATACCCAAGTCTTAAGCATTCACAGCACTTTACAGCATCTACATTAAAATAAATGCAAAATGTTTATTTTTTGGAACAGCACAGTTAAAGTTAGCAGAAAATGTGCATTACGATTTGCTATATAATTTACTGTGACAAATTGAGGTGCTCTTAGATTTTTTTGTCTAAACAGTAGCTTCAGGCTGCAGAGCACTGAAGGGACTTTATTTAAGATGTTCTTGCAATTCAGATTTATGCCACAAGAACAGAACTTAAACTGAGTGCTCAGTTCTATTTGTTTTGGACATTATACATTAGTGAAGGATTGTAACCAAAAATTAATTTCAACATTTTAACACTTGTCACATAGTTTAAAAGATAATCTTTAATTGAGAAAATCAATTCATCTTTCATGTTAAGTCATATTAAGATTCTGACCTTGTGTGTATATTTTAGAAAATAAGAAACTAATGAATGTCTGAATGTAAGAAATAGACAAGGAAAGAACTATTTAAGATGTCCAGAAGGAATGTAGGAGGCTGAACAGAGACACGGGAGAACATAACTTTTCTCTAACAACTGCTGTAAAGTTTTTTTAAGCTTTTGCAGTACGTTTTTCAGTCATTCTCAGATGAGATTTATTCACTTTGTAATTATTTACTAGACAGCTGTGAGTATGTACTCGGCTAGGTAGTTACTAGCTGTGGGTGTACGTTTCTATAGAGACAAATAAAATGGAGTGATACTAGAAAGGTGGCATACACAATTGGTACACAGTTTTTGTAAAAATTAAATGTTTCCTCATGGTATGCTATCTCTCCAGTCTATTTTTACACTGGAAACAAAGTCTGGTGTTTGTTCTCAGCTCTTACTCTGAAAATGGCAAACAAAGCGGCTCGAAGCAAGAAACACAGCATTATTTCAGCCAATCCGTAGGTGCTTGTGCACAGGACAGGGGAAAGTAAAGGGTCAGGGGTTAAGACCCATGTAAACATTGGTGAGAAGTGGTGTGACCTGAAAATGCTGAAAGACTTAAAAAGAGATGAGGATGTTGTTCTGTTCCTGCTCAATATCTGGGGAACTTTGCCTTCTTTTTGCTGTTTCACACAAATAGCTCAGTAGTGTTTTGTCTTGTTTGTGCATGTTTGTGATATTATAACTGGTTTGTTTAGCCATTGCAAATGTAGCAACAGTTTGCTAACGCACCTGCTACCTACTCTTAACCTTGCTAAAGCTAATTACTTGTTATGATGATGTTTTCTGTTTAATTATTTTAGTATTTTCTGAAAGCTTTTTGTGATTACCTTAGCAATGTGAACTTTGGGGGTGGAGCTTCAGAATGAGCACTGAAGGGAGGGGTGTGCTTGTTTTGCCATTGAGTTCAAATATCAGCAGTTGTTCTCAAGAATTGTGTAGAGCACCTTTAAGGTAATGTGGTCAGGAGATATCAGCCCTAATACAATGTTAGTATTCATAATGTGTGAACAGTAAGACAAACCTAATAATGAACAGGGTTAAATTTATAATTAGAACACTTTGTGGTCTTTCTGGGATCTTAATATTGTGGCCTTAACCCTCTCGTTTCTCTGTCTGGTGTAAAGATGCTGTTTTAATAGAAGAGCTGCTTGCATTAGTGAGCTGCTGCATGGCTTCATTGTAATGTGCTTTGTTCCTGACTGGAGTGATGAGGAGCTGTAATGGCTCTGGAGGACAGCTGTGAGGAGGGAGTGCACTGAGCTACAGTAGAGTTTGTTTTGCCTCTGCTGTGTGTCAGAAAAGGTCTTCCAATAGGTAGGTGTGAATGGGCTCCCCAAAGAGAGGGATAATTGCACTCACCAGTATTCACTACCTCTTTATTGTGTGTGTGTGTGTGTGTGTGCGTGTGTGTATGTGTGTGTGTTTGAGTGCGTGTGTGCGTGCGTGTATGTATGCTCTTCTGTGTGTATGCAAAAGAGAAAGAGGAAAAGAGGGTTCTTCTGTGAACAGGAGCTGCATTCTCTGAAGGTGAGCGGGTATTGCTGCATTTTATTGTGTTAAAGATTCCACTGAATAAAGCCATCGCTGTGTGATATAAAACTATGATTAACAATTAACACATCATGTAATGCCTTTTAACAAGAACCTTCTGCAAAGATGTTTCTTCTGCCTGGAATCGGGACCTGTTTTACCTTATTGCTTCATTTTCTTGATCACAGGTTGACCCTTGGGAGCTTTCGGTTATTTTGTATAATTTTGAATGTTTGGGAAACCACACTGGAATGTGCATTATGCCCAAGTTTCAGCAAAACATCACATATATGAATTATAAAGAAACAAACATGAACAACAAAGATTGAAAATGTTAACACAGGTTATAAATGTGAACATATAATGTTAAGAACAGGTGTGAGGTTTTTTCCTCATGGGTATCTTGCACCTCCCACATTGCTACATTGACAGACGTGTAAATTTGTAACATTTTATAACAAATTGAAATAATATATTTATTTTTGTACTTGGTTCTAAAACATTATTTAGCTGACTAAAATTTTGTCAGCAACCTGTCTCACAGTTCCAGTTCAAAACTATAGAAGCAAAATTTGCACTCCAGACATGCTGATATCTGAGGTAAATTGAAAAATATACGGATATGAATTCTGTCAGTCTTTTTTTATTATTTTTTCAAGCGATAAACATGATGATCATCATCTCTGTGCAACAAAAATATCATCATTCAAAACTGCTGACATTGTGGTGATATTATTGTTAAATTGTCCAAACCTCGTAAATGGACAGTTAGCTTTTACCTCTCAGTGTGCTGAGCCACCTTATGATACTGTGAAGATCAGAGGACGTGCTGAAGCTGAAATTGGGGTGGCAAGAGGGGACAATGTCGTCACCAGCCATCTGAGCTGACAGACCTATATTTAAAAAGCAGAAATAGGTATTGAGATGGATGGAGCATGTTTTTCGAGTTCCCCCTGCTGCTAGCCAGCTGACAGCGACACATTTCACTTGCCGCCTCCATTGCCTCTCGTCTCATACGCCTGTCACCTGCTGCTGGCCGGACTAGGATTACCTCGTCAGAAAATTGCTGAGTTCAGAGGCTTTACCAGTGCCTCAATACAGTCATTGCTTTCTTCTTACAAGCTGCTGGGGGGATTTGAGCTACAGCACCCCATTCATGTCTGTCACTGTCGATGACTTTTCTCAGGATGTGAATGTGAGTGTGTATGTGTGAGCATCTGTGAGAGGAAAGAGACTGAGACATTCTAGAGGAATTAAAAGAGCCAAGGTGGGATGGAGGAACAAGAACTGAAGAAGAAGGTTGATTGGCTGTGCTACATGTTAGAAAAGATACATTTAACCTTTATGTCCCAGGAAATGTAGAAGCAAAACAAAAACGTGATGCAATACTGCTCCAAAAATCAGCAGCATTTGAACAGAATGAGTATGGCTTAGTATGCAAATGAGGACATGACTGACATTTCTGAAGACTGTACACAATACATATCAATACACAATGCAGAACAATACACATAGAGAACTATACAGAAAATACAGAACCTCACACAACAGAGAACAATGCACAATACAATGCAAAATATACAGAGCAGTACATAACTATACACAATAGAGAAAAATGCAAAATACAGAAAAGTACACATTGAATTATGCCCAATATAAAACAATGCAGAACAGAACAGTACATTTTAGAGCAATGCATAATATAGAGCAATCCAGAATTGTGCATAATACAGAACAATATAGAACTACACATAGTACACAAAACAGAACAATACACAATACTGAGTAATGCACAATCCACACCAACACATAATAAAGATCAATACATAACTGTACACAATCCACAATACAGAGCCCTAAACAATGTAAAACAATACATAATACAGTACACAATACAGAACTCTACACAACACAGAACAATGCACAGTATAGAACCCTACACAATATAGAACAATACACAATACAAAACAGGACAATGCAGAATGGTGCATGATTCAGAAGAATACAGGACAGTGCACAATATAAATTTAAAATAGAGACATAGACATAAACAGACTTTGTTGTCATTCAAATTTACACTGTACAGTGCACATTAGAACAAAATTTTGTTGCATTGGCTCAGGGTAGATCAGGGGATAAGAAACATTTATATAAGAAAAATAATATATTTCAAAAGTGCAAGGTGCAATGTAGTGTAGGGTTATGTTTGATGATCAGCTTTCATTCACACATCATGTGGCCTCTGTTGCACGGTCCTGCCGCTTTGTGCTCTATAATGTCAGACAAATCAAACCATTCCTAACGCAACATGCCACTCAACTCTTGGTACAAACTGTGGTTATCTCACGCCTCGATTACTGCAATGCTGTGCTAACAGGCCTCCCAGCCTGCACTATTAAACCACTACAGATGGTCCAGAATGCAGCAGCACGTCTGGTTATTAACCATCCAAAACGGGCACATGTCACCCCACTGTTCATTGAGCTACACTGGCTTCCGATTGCTGCCTATAAAGTGATGACAGAGCAGGCTCCCTCTTATCTGCACTCGCTCCTAAAATCTTGTGTCCCGACCCGTTTGCTGCACTCCTCCACTGAATGTCGCCTTGCTTTGCCTAACATTCACACAAAGCAATCCAGACTGTTTTCCTCAGTAGTTCCCACATAGTGGAACAAGCTGCCTACCGCCATTAGAGCAGAGGTGTCCCTCACTGGTTTCAAGAAACTCCTAAAATCCGAGCTCTTCAAAGAGCACCTGCTCTAGTGATCCCAACTACTCCCCATGAGTACTGATATGCACTCAGCATTCAAAATCGAAATGTTAATTATTTAACTTCAGCCTTTTTCTGCATTTGTACTTTTATACTATTGTAAGTCGCTTTGGATAAAAGTGTCCGCTAAATGCAATGTAATGTAATGTAATGTAGTGCAAATGTGTAGTGTATGATGAGGTATATTAATATTGCATATATGAAAGCCATATATGATCAGCAGGAAGTGTTAAAAAGTATTATACACAGTATAATATGATTATCCTAGAGCTCCAAGGTATGAATTAGCAGCACTACAGAACAATACTTAATACAGAATGGTACATAATGCAGAACTGTATGCAGTGCAGAACTAGGAAGTGCAGAATGTCGGGTATGAAATCGTCAGAAAAGAGTATGTTTGCTAGATTGCACAGAGCTATGAGGAACAAAGAAGTTACATGTCGATTTTAGGACTGCTCAGTTTACAGATTTTAGTGACCGTTACAGTACACCAAATGACACACTTATTGTATGTTCATGGGATTTCATCTGTGATAATCATATCAATCAATGTTATAAAACTGCCCTATTAAAGCTTCATTTAGTTTTGGGGAATATTTGTGGAGCTTCATTTGTTTTTGTCCCATTTCTCTGCAGGATTAGCCATAGTGAATTTCCTGTCTGGTACAGGTGACGTGTTATAAGTGTCTCCCTTGTTGAAATATGACTGATCTCAGAGGAACTCTCTGTATCTTTATGGATTACTACCAAGGAAAGCACCAAAGAAAATAACAAGTGTATAGCTAACCTAGCAATAGGTTTGTTGGGCATTCTCTCAGGAGGCCTCCTAATCTTCCATGAAGTCAATCACAAATTCTCAGCTTTTCTTTGCTTTCCTTTCCTTTTTTTTGAGTGGAGTTTTTAAGTACTTTTTTGTAGTCAGGCTCTTTGAAATGCCGGCAGTACTTTGAAGCCCGTTATTGTATCAAAGACTGGAGAGGTTTGGTCATGCTGCAGCAAAATTGCTCTTGCATACAAATAGAAAAGGGCTTCAAGAATTTTGAACCTGCTCAGAATATTGCGCCTGGCAGATACAGACATGCCCAACATGTTTACAGGGATTGATAAAAAAAAATGCATTTACAAAAACGTTTCTCATTTATAGGTGCCCTAGATTGGAAAACTGTATTTATCTTGGACTACTTGAATAAGAATTCAGTACATAAATCAGACACATTGTGAACCTCAAATCCTGTTGTCTTCTCCTTCAAATGCAGTCCCACATTCATTGCAACAAATCTAGGAAATATTGCAAATGAAATGAGCCAATTTCAAAATCCTAGACTGATTTGTAACAGTCCCCCCAATCCTCCCACCCCTTCCCCCCACTTCACATACACTAGGCTCTTGTCCATGATTACAGTTTCAATTCTCACTCAAACAACAAATCTTGACACCATCCATTCAATTAAAAAACTTTTGCTTTTCAATCACCTCCCTTCTCAGACACTCCTCTTTTTTAATGTGTACCTATTCTCTCTCAAAAAAAGAGTAAAATATAAATATAAAGACTTCATGTTACATATTTGCTGTAAACCAAGCAATCAGAGCAGAGTTCAGTCACCATTTGTCACGCCCTCAGCAGAGGCTGCTCTGTGCCGCCACTTTCCTACGTCATTGTTCACGAACTCTGTTACGTCTTGTCATGTTAAGTAATTGTTCTCAACTGTCCCTCGCTATAAGTGTTCCCCGCATGTGTCTGTCACTCTTTAAATATAAAACCTTGTGAAGTGTTGTGGTTGTGTTTAGTGCCCTCATGCACAGTCAAAGAAAACGTGTGTTTTTGTGAAGTTCCCTGTGTCTCCAGCTCCCTGCTGGTTACACCATTACAGATTGTATTTCCTATGTGATGTTGGGCAAATCTCCACATTTGATTCTTCCAGTCTTGCACACTTCTCGTGCATAATGTGCAAATCATAATAAATTTTTTCCTCTTAGCTCTTCTCTCCATTTTTCCTCAGCTCTCCACTCACTCCAACAAAGTAGTTACATTTCACATATGTTTTCTGGCAACCATCCTGATTTAACATCAGTTAATTTATTTTGGTAACCCAGCCAATCAAAGCAGAGCTCATCAAATTATTGATGAGCTTCTCATAAAAAGTAGAACTGTTTGTCGCAGGAAAAGGCAAAATAGTAGAGATTCAAATGGGTGTGTAAAACTGTTTTTGTGGATTTTTCACCTCCACAAAGTCACATTTCTTCCACAAAGACATCAGAGAGCAATTTATACTGAATAAACTAAAAAATACATTCAATGGCCTCTTTAAGACAAAATGGTACAGGCAGAGATGATAGTTTCATGTTTATTTCATGTTTATTTAATGTTTATTTCAGCCTGTTTTTATATTTACATTGTGTTTGCATGCTTCACAATCATATCATCACAAATATTTTAAAAATGTGTATTTTCAGTAGATTCTGCCTACAGCACATAAATATGCCAATTTCCTTTTTAATATTAACAGCATTCCCACATAACTACAGCAGCATTAACAGCATAACAACACAAATGCTGCCTGTGTTCTGAGACTTCACTGAGTAATGTGCTTCTGCAGTTGATTCTTAGTTTACCTTAAATCAGCTTTTTTCCACATTCACAAGTAAATTCTGTTTTTTCCCCATAAAAGACTGTAATGCATTAATCTTTTCATGCTCATTTCCAGCTCTTCTGAAGTGCATTTAAGAGGGATTTTTTTCATAAATTACTAAGATGCTTGCAAATTCAGGGCTTTAAAAATTGTCATGGTGTGACATGATTTGTTGTAAAAATTTGTTGTAAAATAAAAATACTATGAAAATTCTAAATTTAAGCAGGCTGTGCATTAATTCCAAGTTCTGACAATCGTGTGCAGGTGTTATTTCACAATTTGAATTAAAGTAACTGCATTGTGAAATACTTGATAAGGAAGGTGCCTAAGAGTGCTGAAACTTTGACACCAAAGCAAAACTAATGCACACATTTTTCTGGTTTAGAGAGTTATGCCTTAATGAAATGCAATTCTGAATTGTAGCTTCTACGTTTCCTGAGAGAGATCTTCTCTACTGCTTTAACTTTAATGCATATGTCAAGTCACTCTAGATCAAGGACTGGGGGTATTTTTAGGCTGATATCAAGGGAATCAGCCCTAGGCCTAGGCCAAAGTATTGAGGTAAGGTGCTATGTAAACTGTAGTAAAGTTACAATTCAGAGGTCTTAAGACTGTTCTCATAAAGTGCATCTTTAATCAGCAATCAACATATATGCACCTATTCTGTGCTTTTTAACACAGCTTAACTAATAATTGCCTTGAAAACCAGCAATTTTATATTAAAATCTGTGATATTCAAGAAAATAGTTCCATGAATTTATGTTACATTTTCTATTAACTTAGTAGTGCTCTATAAAGTACTAACAGCAAGATTTGTGGTAGATTTTGTACTAAAAATTACAAAATATTGAAAAATTATTTACAATGAAACAGAAGTATAATATAACAAAATAGCTAGCTTTTAGATTTTTTTTTTTTTAGCAAATTACAGATTTATACAAGATAAGTATTATCTCTTGTATAATGACCCCATTGACACCTGTAGTGGAGTTTAAACACTTTTACAGTTTGTTTGAAAAATACTATACTCTGCATTGTTTTTATGTTGTGTCACATTAATGGAAGCCCTCAAGCAAACAATACAGAATTTTTTTTTTATGAAAGTAATGAAAAAATTGTGTTAAATATAGTTGACCTGCCTTTGGCACCTAATCGCTGAACTTCGCTCCAGCTTCATTTTGTGCTTTTGGCACCAATTATCTTCCATTGACTACAGGCCTGTAAATCAGAGAGTGCACCCCCCTCCATCTTCTACCCATCCCTCCATTCTCCATTACACTGAGGCTTGAGCAGCCCACAGGTAATCGATACGAAAGGCGCATCGTTTTATTAGATTGCTTTGCTCAAAGCAGGAGCCTGGTGGTCCATTCAGGTCCCATCAAGTCTAATGATGCCCGCAACTCATTTAGGCTTCAGCAGCTCAAATCAGAAAATTCTTAACTGATATCACACCGAATTGAATCTGTGACTGGAGTGGATGGCAGTGTAAAATGGGATTGGCCTGTAGTTGGTGAACTTGTCTGAACTTCCCCATGGACTCCCTAGTGGTTCTGTAGAAGCAGAGTTTACGACCCATGGTGGTTTTATAGATGGCAAGAAAGCGGATTTCATTTCAACACTTTTTCTCAATTAGAGCTTTATCCATTGGGCCACAGGGAACAGTATGGTGAACTTTCACCTAGCTGCTGTTCAACTTTACAGAGACCTATAATCACAAAACAATTCAATGTGTTGTATTTTTCATATATTTTATTTTTCTTATACCTTTTGTGTGGTTTATATGCACTAAAATAGTAAACATTTATTTTTTAATTATCATTTTCCAAACTCTCTTTAAATTCCTTACAGGGGGTGTATTATATTTAAAAAATATATTATATTGTATATTATATTTTGTGTTTTATACCACCCCACTAGCTGTGAAGTAAGACAAGGCAGTCAAAGTTTTTGTAGGTGGTCCAGGTCTGAAAATGTGAAATTCAGTGAGTTGATAAGAATTAGACTCCCCTTATTGTGCAATAAAGGGACTTATTAGAATTAACCACCCCCATGTGAGTAGCTCCACCTACAGCTTATTTGAGAACCACAAACATATTACAACTCAAGACTGTAAACATTAAACATTTCCTATAAAATTGCATTAAAACATACCAGGAAAATGTAAGTATTTCAGTGGATTTCTGCTGTTTTTGCATGAAACTGAATTTAAATGTCCCATTTCACCTTAAAAGGTGCAGCAGATATATTAAGGCAGCTATAGATGTTTTGTTCAATTTTAAATCAGGCAGTATTTCCAGTCAGATAACTACTAGAATTTATTTTGAAATGTTCTCAATTTTTTGTTTTGTGGTGATCTCTGATGTTGTGTTGTGGTGTCTAAGATTAAGATGAACCACTTTGCCAATGTGATTTTCAAACAACGGAATTTAACCTCCACATTTAACCCATTCATGCAGTGAAACAAACACACACTAGTGAACACACCAGGCTGTGAGAATTTGTGCTCGAAGCAGTGGGCAGCCCTTATCCACCAGCGCCCAGGGAGCAGTTACGGGGTTAGGTGCCTTGCTCAAGGGCACTTCAGTCATGTCCTGTTTGGGGATCGAACCAGCAGCCTTCTGATCACAAGACCAGATCCTTACCACTAGGCCATGGCTGCCCACACTATTGTGTTTTGTAGTAAATTCTACATGAAGTTGAAGTTAGTCTTAATTGGTGTAGCAGTTTGTCAGGCCTAGGCAGGAAAGTAGCAGTCAAGTGCAGATTAAAAAGAGGGCTTTACTGATGTCAGACAAAAGGGATTAAACATACATGTAAAAAAAACAGAGTAAAACAACCAGGGGCTAACAGGATAATGTAGATCTAATAGCAAGGTTGAAAAAAGGCAAAGTGGTCAAAACCATGGAGACACTTAATATACAATGTCCAAAGGGCAAGGCA